>JAULKM010048175.1:0-12862 GCA_032355605.1 Rubia tinctorum
CCAAGTAAAGTCTGGAAGGACTGTCGACCAAGCGCCTTAGTAAACAAATTTGTTGCCTGATTAGAAGTAACAATATGGAAAGTAACCACATCACCAGATTGAACCAAATCACGAACAAAATGACAGTCAATCTCAATTTGTTTCGTCCACTCATGAAACGCTAGATTGACTGCAATATGAAGAGCTACTTGACTATCACATTATAAATGCATCAGAGTAGGATGAGCAACACCCAATGACCGAAGAAAATACTTGAGCCACAACAACTCACAACAAGCAATTGTCATAGCTCTATACTCAGCTCCAGCCTAAGAATGAGAAACAATTGGTTGTTTCTTCGTCTTCCAAGAAATCAGAGATTCACCAATCATCACAATTAACCAGACAAAGATCTCCTAGTAATGGGACAAGCTGCCCAATTAGAATCACATAATGTCGTAAGCTGAAGCGAACTCTTAGTTGATAGAAACAAACCTAAACCAAGATGACTCTTCAGGTAGTTTAACACACGCATAACAGCCTGCCAATGGGCCAACGTGACTTCTCCATTAACTGAGCCAATGTATGAACTGAATAGTTAAGCTTCAGATGAGTGATGGTAAGATAAATGAGCTTCCCAACTAGAAACATGTACTGCGTCGAATCATCAAAGAAAAGACCATCATCTCGCGCCAAATTGTGCTCCTATTCCATGGGAAAATCAGTGGCCTTCGCTGCCAATAACTCAGTGTTAGACAACATATCCAGAACAAATTTTTGCTGAGACAAAAACATGCCATCAGGGTGATGACTATCTCAATGCCCAAGAAATACTTAAGAGCATTAAGATCCTTCATATGAAAACAAGAGCACAAATATTTCTTGAATTTATCAATCATCTCAGGAGATGAACCAGCAATAATAAGATCATCAACATAAACCGGAACATGAAGAGACACACCATCACAAAGATAAGAGAACATAGAGTAATATGCCTTACTCTGAACAAAGACAAAGAAGAAAAGAGCAGCAGCAAGCTTTGCGAATCAATTCTGTATAGCTTGTCAAAGACAATAAAGAGATTAGCGAAGCTTGAAAACTAAACCAGGCACCGGTAAAGTGTAACTCGGAAGCAGACGCATGTACACCTCCTCCTCAAGATCACCATGTAGAAATGCATTGTGAACACCCATCTGATGCAAATCTCATCCACGAATAGCAGCAACAACCAATAAAATATTAACTGAACTCATCTTGGCAACGGGAGCAAATGTCTCAGTAAAGTAAGTGTCTTCAATCTTACGATTACCAAGAACAACCAAATGATCCTTGTACCGCTCAATAGAACCATCAGATATGAACTTAATCCAATAATCCCACTTGCATCCAATGGCATTTTTACCAGGCGAGAGAGGATTAAGAACCCAAGTACCATTCCGCACGAGTGCATCAATCTCATCGGACATGACAGCACGACAATGAGAATGGTGAGACGCATCAGCATAAGTAACTGATTCGCAGCATCTGTAACTGCAGCTAAAAATATAGAATGTGAAACCAAAAAAATTATCATAGGAAACATAGTCAAAAGTCAGGTAACAAGTACTTAAGGACAGTGCAGTAGAAGACGACGAGATAGCAGTATAGGGGGGTTTATCGAGCAAGTAGCAATGCAGATGTAATCTTTAAATTTAAGTAGAGGCTGACAAAGATGAGTGTTTAGCGGATGGACTGGCCGAACTAACTCCGTTAACAGCTCAAAGAACTTGGCTGCAGGCAGCTGGTCGGTAGACGGCTACTGGTCGATGGATTGCGGCTGATCGGCAGACAGGGTCGGTGGCGATTGCTGTAAATTGGCAGCGAATGGTCGCAGCCCCAGGTAATCTAGTCGTGGGGTTTTCAGAGTCTGAGCTTGCAGCATCGACTGTGTCGGCAGCTCAGAATCTGGCGCCACTCTGGGATGTCATAAAGAACATGAGACTATAATGACAATGGATCAGCATGCAACTTCTTCCCGAAAACTGGTGCAAATGGAAAATAATCTTCATAAAATATCACATCCCGACTGTCCAACACAGTGCGAGACTCCAAGTCATAAACACGCCAAGCTTTCTTGTCAACAGGATAGCCGAGAAAGACGCACTTCTAACTTCTGGATGAAAACTTATCACGCGTCCATGGAAGCTAAAAGGAAAAACACAGATAATTGAACACATGTAGATTGTTGTAAACTGGTGCGCAATTGTACAGAAGTTGATGAGACGATCAATCATCTAACACATGTGTTGGTGTGCGATTGATAAGGTAGGCAGCTGTAAGTATGCATTCTCCCCAAAAAAAGTCAATAGGCAAACGAGCTTGGAAAAAAAGAGTACGAGCAACATTTAAAATGTGTCCATGTTTACGCTCCACTCGCCTATTTTGCTAAGGTGTGTAGACTATGGACGTCTCAAAACAAAACCCTATCTCTACAAAAAATAATAATTTGAGAGGCAAGAATTTGGTTCCACTGTCTGCTCAAACTCGTTGAACAAAACGGCGGAACTGTGTTTGAACAAGTGTAAAGAACTCCTTCATTTTCAATGGTACTTGAGACTTAGAAACAAGTAAATAAACCCAAACAATTCGGAAATAATCATCAACTATAGTTAAAAATAAGAAAGCTCCACTAGAAGAAGGTGAACCATAAGGCGCCCAAACATCACAATGTAAAAGTTCAAACAAATGACTAGCTTTCACAGTACTAACAGCGAAACTATGTCTAGACTGTTTTGCTCTATGACAGACAGAGCAAAGAACAATTTTATTAAATCACTAGTATTTAATGAAATAGTTGAGATAGAAGACAACACCAAAGAAGACGGATGCCCAAAACAATGATGCCATAAAATATATGAAGACCCTGATTCAGCAACGGACAAGGACGGCGGCTTTGTAGATCGCAGAACTCCCAATTTGCGCAAACAATAAACCCCTCCTCGTTATTCACCCCTGCCAATCACTGTCCCCATGTTGATATCCTCTAATATACATAATTTTCAGGTAAGCGAAACTAGACATTTTAAAGCAGCAGTTAACTTCGCAAACAATAACAAATTGCATCGTAATTCCGGAATAAATAAAATATGGTCAACGATGAAATCTCCAAACTAAAATTTTCCATGTTCAACAGCAATAGAAACAGATCCATCAGGTAGAATAACATCAACATTACCGACATGTTCAGCATCATATAGGACACCCTTGTTGCCGGTCATATGGTAGAAAACACCGGTATCAAGAATCCAAGGTAAAGTAGTTTTACCTGACATATTGTCAGAAGAATTAAACTTAGAGAAAATTTTTTAAATCATACTCCATTACTCATTGGACAGTGTCGAGCCGAAGGCTGACTGGTCAGAATAAGTGACAACGGCAGCGCCGATGCCCAATGGTAGGGTGGAGTGGCGGCAGAGGTTGTAGGTTGGACGGCTCCGGCAAATGGCACACTAGATGGAGTGTGTGTCTTGGGATTGGTGACAGCCTCCGGGAATGATGCAGGGGGTCGATTCTCAGTGAACCAATCTAGATATCCAATAATTCGGAAGCAGGTAGTGACATCATGACCCTTACAGCCACAATGAATGAAAATAAGGCTCCGATGATCAACGACGGTGACTGGGGTACTTACTGAGACAGTGGCGGCTGTCTTCGGACCAGAGAAATTTGTGTGCCAATAGGTAGCAAAAGCCATAGTGTATGCTGAGGTAACAGAGTCACGGGATGAGACAACGAGTCTTTTAACGCTCCTCCTGAGCAACAATCGAGTAGACCTTGTCGAGTGAAGGCAAGAGATCTTATGCAAGAATGTAAGAGTGAAGAGTGGCATAACCATTATCCAAACCAATCAGAAATTGATGAACCGTCTCCCTCTCACGTTCAATCTAAACAATAGTTGCATCCGGACAAGAAACACAAGTACGTGAATGCATATAAGCAAGCAAGTCATTCCATAGCTTCTTGAAACGACCAAAGTAGGTGTTAACAACCTGACCATTCTGACAAGAGTTGTAAATTTCCGCATGAATCTGACACATACGGGTCATTCCCAACTGAAAAATGCTGATAGAGATCGTCTCACGGCTCCTTAATCAAATCATAATAAGTAACAACATAATGAATAGATGAATTGAGTGTCTGAACAATCCAACCAATAAGCATAGAGTTCAAACTACTCCAATCATTAGCAAAAGGTTCACCAGGAAAAAGCTTGGTAATCGATTCATCAAGATAACCAAATCAAGAAAACCAAGCTTACGTCTAAAATTAAATAAATTGCGAATAACAGTACTCCAATCATTATAACTATCACCCTTAAAAATCATATAAGTAATAAGAAAACATGTGTGATCTGACAGATGAACATAGTATTGTAGAAATATTTAAACTGTAGCTCTAATTTTCTATTTCTAGTTTTTAGATTTCCGTTTGTCAGTTTTGTTAGTTTGGTAGCTTCAGCTTGATGGTTGAGCAGTTGGAATTAGTTAAACATTTAGTAGTTGTTTAGCTAGTTAGCCTATATATAGATAGTTGTACAGCTGACATTTTATGCTTTCTAGATTCAATATAAAAAAAATTCTCCCAAAACCGTTTGATTCCCTATTTCAATTTCCGAGTTTTCTTCCAAACAGAGCTGATCTCTGGCTAATTTTCATGGTATCATAGCTATCAGGCTTCCAATTACTGTATTTTCTCTGAGAATTTACTTCTGAAAATCATGATGAGTACTTCCAATTCCGATAATGCCAATTTGGCGACAAAAATGAAGAAATCGAGCTATGTTGTTGATGATGAAAGCTTCGTCAAAATTTATCCCGATGATCCATTTTTCTTCCAAAGCTTCGATCATTCGAGTTTGGTTCTTGTAACGGAGAAGTTGAAAGAAAGAATTTGTTTGACATGGAGTCGTGGAATGATGATCGACTGCACTCAAGCAACAAGTTGAAGTTCCTAACGGGTGATTATCCTGAACCTGATGAAGATTCTCCAATCTGTGAAGCTTGGGGAAGAGCAAACTCCACTTTAATTACGTGGATCTTGAGCTCGATGAATCCAGAAATTGTAAGCAGTTATGTATTTGTTACAGACGCAAACTTGCTATGGAAAGAGATCAAAGAGAGATTCGGCACAATGAATGGACCTATCTTTTATCAATTGAAGAGTGATATGTATTCAATCAAGCATGGAAGTAATTCTTCTCAAGGATGAAACGTATGTGGGATGAGTTTGATATTATGAGGCCAAAGAAGAAATGCATATGTTGCAAGTGTGTTTGCAGGTGTGGATTTTATGCAGATCTTGCTGCAAGTGAGAATGATGACAAGATTCAGCAGTTTCTCATGGGACCTAATGATGAGTATGAGGTCACAAATAATCAAGTGTAAACCATGGATCCCTTGCCACCTACGAGCAAGGCTTGTTCTCTCTTTGCAAAGGTTGAACAACAAAGAGAAACTCAGCATAATTATGTCAATGTGACAGACAATTCTGCAATGTTTGTGAATACTGTGAATCCTGGACAAGTAAATGATTTGAGGTACAATCAAAGAAAGAAAGACATTGAAGCTAAGAAAGCTTTGAAGTGTGAGCATTGTCACAAAAATGGTCACAACAAGGACACATGTTTCAAGATACATGAATATCTTGATTGATGGAATGAAGGCAGAGAGGGAGGAAAGGGCTAGCCTGAGTTTGTTGCTAATGTTGTGTCATCTGTACATAATGAAGGATGTGATCAGGGTAGTCCTTTGGATCTGGGAACTGCTTCTGCTGTTAATGGAAATCTGCAGTCATTGATGACTACTATGATGCAGATGCAACAAGACCTTGAAAAATTGATGAAAGGAAAGGCAAAGGAACTGACAGAAACCAGTGATCATGTGAATTTAAGTCATTACAGTGACTTTGCTGGTAGCTTATTAACTCAGATTACTAATTCTGCTGTTTGTTTTAAGAATGATGTGTGGATACTTGATAGTGGAGCCTATTCACATATGTTCAGCAACCCATTGTTGATTACCTCTTTGAAGCTTGTCCTAAGTCAATCTCCCATATATCTTCCTGACCAATCAGTTTTATTTGTTGATGTAACAGGTTCTGTGAAATTGATTGAGAATATCATAATTACTGATTGTTTGATTGTGAAGTCTTTCAAGTTTTATATTTGTAAGTAGAATGTCAAAATAAAATTGCATGCATTTTAACTTCTTCTCTGATTCATGTCTGATTCAGGACCACAGGACTAACTCAGTCATAGGGGTTGTTATTGAGGCTAATAGACTTTACATCGTGGATCAGAAATCCTTTGATTCGGAAGTAATAAGTAGGTACACAAGAAAACACATATGCAATAACATTGTATATGTTCATGTTAAGAAACTAAATAACATAGATCTTCATATTTTACACAATAGATTAGGTCATCCATCTTCAAATGTTTTGCAGCATTTACATCTACCTGATCTCAAAAAGAACTATGTAATATGTCCTCTTGCTAAGCAGTGCAGAATTCCTTTTCAATGTTCTTCCATTACTTCAATAAAAGCATTTGAATTGGTGTATTTAGAGCTTTGGGGTCCTTATAAAGTCAGAACTGTAAAATGAATCAAAGTATTTCTTAACTGTTGTTGATAACTTTAATAGAACCATTTGGACTTTCTTAAACAAGTCAAAAACTGATGTGATTGATATACTTAAAACTTTTTTGAATATGGTTAATACTCACTATGATGCATCAGTTAAGAAAATTATATCAGATAATGGATCTGAGTTCATTAATAAAAAAATGTCAATAATTTATGTCAAACAGAGGTATATTACATCAGAGATTGTGTTATTATACACCTTTAAAAAATGGAATAGTTGAAAGAAAACATAGACATTTACTTCAAGCAGCTAGATCACTCTTGTTTCAATCAAGTTTACCTACTAAGTTCTGGGGAGAGTCATCCTAACTGCAACCTACCTAATAAATTAATTACCATCATCAGTTTTAAAGTGGAAAACACCATATGAAATTATGTTCAATAAAGTTCCTGGTTTTTTCAATTTTAAAGGTGTTTGGATGTCTTTGTTATGCTACCAACATTTTACCACATAAAGATAAGTTCAGCCCAAGATCTTTTCCTTGCACATTTGTTGGATATCCAGTAAATCAAAAAGCATATAAATTGTTTGATTTGGTACATCATAAGGTGATACTCACGAGAGATGTTGTGTTTAAGGAATCATTTTTTCCTTTTAAAGAAAATATGTCTACTTATACTCCAATCAAAGATTTCATAAGCACAAATCAGGCCTTTTCTGATGCATTTCCTACTGATCCTATTATCTGTGATCAAACTGGTTTGAATAATTATTTGAGTAACCATCATTTTGTTCATAAGAAAAGTTTTCTAAATGATCTTAATACTGATTGTTCTTTGCAAATGACATCTGATAGAGATCATTTGCATCTATTAGACCCATATTATGATTCATCACATGATTCCTCATAATCTAGCCCACCAACAGATCAAATTGATACAATTCATTCCCACCATACTGATCATACTCCACTCCCTCAACACATTACTGATCACATATATCCATCCCTACCATTTCATCCCAATCCTTCATCACAAACTTTGCCACGTAGACAAAGCACTAGAATGAAATTACAACCAAAATGGATGCAGGATTTTGTTGTAAACACGGCTCATTTGTTACCACCATTATCTCCTGCACCACACGTGGCTTTCTTGGAATTTTTTTTGAGGATTCCAGAACCTCATTCCTATAAGCAAGCTAGCAAGAATGAGAAGTGGGTTAAAGCAACACAACTGGAACTTGATGCATTAGAATCTAATGACACTTGGGATCTTGTCAGTTTACCTGCTGGAAAGATAGAAAATGGCTCTAAATGGATATACAAAGTGAAGTATAATCAGGGTGGTTTTGTTGATATATTTAAAGCCAGGTTAGTGGCAAAAGGATTCGCTCAAATAGAGAACCAAGACTATTGTGATTCTTTTTCTCCGTAGCTAAACAAATCACAGCCAGACTTTTCTTGTCCATTGCTGCAGAATGATCTTGGCACATTCATCAAATTGATATAAACAATACTTTTCTGCATGGCTTTATACATGAAGAATTTTATTTGAAACCTCTTAATGGTTATATGAAATCCAAACCTGGACATGTCTGCAAACTGAAGAAATATTTATATGGCTTGAAGCAAGCATCTAGACAATGAAATGTGGAATTCACCAAACATTTGACTGCTTATGATTTGGTCCATTCTAAGAATGACCGTTGTTTATTTGTGAAGTTTTCAAGTTCCATCAGTTTGGCCCTAATAGTGTATGTGGATGATGTCTTGATAGCCAAAACTTATGAGCAAGCTTCTCAAGCACTATTTGCATAGGCTTTTCACCATTAAAGATCTGGGAAAGGCCAAATACATCTTAGGCATTGAACTAGCACATTCTCCTAATGGTTTTTTTCTCAGCCAACAGAAGTACATCACTGACATAATTTTTTATCTTGGCCTCAATTTTTCAAAATCACCTGCATCACCCCTTCCAGCAGATTGGACATCTCTTAATGAGACCTCTCATTTGTTGCATGATCTAGGTCCATTCAGGAGGTTAATTGGCAGGTTATTATATTTGGGCTTCACAAGACCAGATATTACATTTGTTGTTCATCAACTTAGCCAGTTTGTCCATAAACCCACTGAACATCACTGGAATGGTGTTTTACATATTGCTAAATATTTTAAAGGGTGTGCTCAGTTTGGGATTTTTTTCCAAGCACGGGATGATATTCCATCAGTGCATTCTGTGATGCAGTCTGAGCAGCTTGCAAAGTTAATCGACGTTCAGTCACTGGATTATGTGTGTTCCTTGGTTCTTCACTCATCTCTTGGAAGTCTAAGAAGCAGCATACTATGTCATGTTCTTCTGTTGAGTCTGAATATAGAAAAATGGCCATGACAGTTGCTGAATTAAAATGGATTTAATTCTTGCTCGGAGATTTCCGAATTCCTTGTCCATTACCTATCCCTCTTCATTGTGATAATATTGTTGCTCTCCAGATCACAGAGAATCCGATTTTCCACGAAAGAACGAAACACATAGAGATCGATTGCCACTTTGTCAGGGATGCTTATACTGCATGCTTCATTGATCCTTTACATGTGTTCTCTCATTATCAACTGGCTGATGGATTTACTAAATTGCTACCTGCTACTTCTCTTTATCCTTTACTTTTCAAAATGGGCTTTTGTTCCCCACGAGAAGCTTAATTTTGTGGGGAGGGTGTAGAAATATTTAAATTGTAGCACTAGTTTTCTGTTTTCAGGTTTTAGATTTCTGTTTGTCAGTTTTGTTAGTTTGGTAGCTTCACCTTGATAGTTGAGCAATTGGAATTAGTTAGACAGTTAGTAGTTGTTTAGCTGGTTAGCCTATATATATAGTTGTACATCTGACATTTTATGCTTTCTAGATTCAATATCAGAAATTTTACTTCCCAAAACCGTTTGATTCCCTTTTTCAGTTTCTGAGTTTTCTTCCAAACAAAGCTGATCTTCAGCTAATTTTCAAGTATGAATGTGATGGCGGCAGGGCGGAGGAATTCCCGGCGTAACGCCGAAAATTGGAAGAGGCCGAACTCTCGGTGCCGAGGTGCAGCTGGCGGAGGGATCGGCCAAAGATGGTGGCGGCGGCGGCGGACGACGGCGGATCCACCACAATTGGCGGCGAATCTCCAATGACTACGGCAAAGGTGGCGGGGGGCAATGGGCTCCTCGGTCTCAGCATCAAGAGTTTCAATCAAGACATCATTCAGCGACTCCATTAGACGGAAGCGGTGGCACGCGTGTTCTGCAGAAGCTGGACGCGGTTGTGCGTGGCGACGATGCGTATGGATCAGACTACGGCGGTGGTGGCGAAGCTGGCTTCTCGGTGATGGAAGATGTGGTAATCATGGTGGCGGTGCTCGAAGAAGATAGTGCGGCGGCAGCGAAGTTTTAAATGAAAAAATTTCAGGGTTCTCAAGATTTAGGCTTTTATACCATGTAAAATATGAACGTGTATGTTTATTAATGATACAAGAGGCATGTATATAGGTAGCATATATAGAATCACAAATGGAAAATGAATCTTAGTTAGACATACAAGATATATAAGAATATTCATATAATATCTCCTAATCATACCAACGTGAGACATTATCCTGTAAAATAAATTTTGAACCGATTCAATTTACTCAGGCCATGTGCAGTGATAGATACCGCTAGTGGTCTCTTACTAATTAAATATATTATTTTTCTCAATCTTTCTCTTCCACCTCACGCTAAGAGACCACTTAAGAGACCAGCCCTTTTTTCCTCCACAGTAGTAAGAGATCACTCTGTACTGTTCATGAACCACACTTGATTTCCTCTATCATATTCATACTCATTAATTTTACCATTAACATTTAATTTAAATAAATTTGTCCACCCAAAATAAGTTGAATGTGAAATTTAATAATATTTTATAATATTTAAAATTGAATTTAGTTTTTAAAAATTTATTAAATAATTCATTTTTTTGATTCTTTTATATATCTTCATTCGTTGTAAAAAATAATTTTAATTCATTTTTTCAAAAATTATTATAATTTTCCCCAGATTTTAAAACAAAATTACAGATTCTTTTAAAATATTTTACATATTTTAAAATTAATTTTACAAATTTTTAAAAATTCAGATTTTTTAAAAAACAAATGGGGGACAAGTGGCCCAACCAATGGGCGACACGTGTCCCCATATGAAATTAAAAGGAAACGAAGGCAGGCCATGTCGTAGTGGGTCTGATGGCATGTCCGCTCCCTCTGACATTTTAACCTTTTGACCGACCTCTTAACAAGAGGCTCTTGAGTGGTCTCTTGGTCTCTTGTTAAGAGATCACTTTAGAGTCCACCATTGTAGGAATTTTCGGTCTCTAGAATGGTCTCTTGAAATTAAGAGGCCACCACTGCACATACTCTCAGAAGATAAGTTATTATAACTACATGATTCCACCAGCTGTATGCAGATAATTCATACTAGAGGCTGACAGTTCGAGTCACTAGGTTTCTTAAATGATGTACTTCCTCCGATCTTTTCATATAGTTCCTCTTTTTAAATGACATAAGTTTAATTTTTAAAAAGAATAATTATATGATATTTTTGGTGTACTATGATCATTGTGTTAACGTACAAACGGTCTCACCTAGTTTTATGGTGAGACCGGGGATTTATATACAATTATTTAAAAATGGAGATGGCATGGAACACTTTCTGTATTTTCTAAAACTTTATTTTGCACATTATCTCACTATAAGTTATGGTAAGACCGTCTCATATGAGTGTTTATCATGTTTACAGAGATATTTTATGTATTAATTATAAATTGTAAGAATGTGCATTCTCTTATGTGAGATTGTGCATAATTATAATTTAATTGTGATTACTATATAATGTTATAATGCACAAATAATAATATTGAAATGGGAAATTTTAGGAAAGATAGTTTATTCATAACCTTCTAGATAGCCCCCAAATTTTTACCTAAAAAATTGCAAAATTTATTTATATAATATATATATATATATTAGATTAGATTTTAGTATTTGAAATTGATGTGAAAATATAAAAATTTAGATGCACAAGTAAAAAAAATAGATGCACAGAAAAATATCCGTACGTGAAATTTTATTAGATTTTTCTTCATAGTATATTTGTGAAGTATAATTTTTATCACCAAGTACTATATTAGGCAGTCTAAAGTTTAGGCATGAATTATTATATAATTATTAAGTATTTTGTTGGGATGTGATTATTTATAGAAGTTGCCAATAAATTTGGGGGATATGAAGGTTTGTTTTTATTTTAGCGTAAAGGTTCTTGTCTAAAGTTTATACTGTCTCACTTGAGACCATCTCAATTTTTATATAATTATTAATTGTACGTGGAAATTAATTGATTTTAAAAATAAGTATAGCAAGTATGGTACGGAGAAGGAAAGAAAGTAGATTATGCATTAATTTGGGCCCAATTCTGTATCGCTAAAACATTGAGTGGATTAACAGATGAGAGCCCCAACTTTGGGAGCTGGACAGAGATCCAGAAAGCTTTATGGTGCATTGTCACAATCAAAAAGGCTAAACAAGTACGAGAAAATTCTATTAATGGAGCTACAGTACCAACTTGTGGACGGTGACAAGGGATGACGCATTTCCCACATGCGTCATGCAGAAGACGCATGTTGATAATGCGTCGTCGAAGAAGACGCATATAGATAATGCGTCGTCGGATTTTTCGGATGAAGACGCATGAGCATAATGCGTCTTCGGTAAGCTTGGCATGGCAGCATTTCTGGCAATCGGATGAAGACGCATGAGTATAATGCGTCTTCGGTACTGTTGGCAATCGGATGAAGACGCATGAGATGTACAATAATGGTCCTGTTGGCATGAGATGTACAATAATGGTCCTGTTGGCATGAGATGTACACATGCAGACGCATTACTCTTCACCATTGTGATGCCGCTTCGGTACTGTTGGCATGTGAAGATCAACTGTTGGCATGTGAAGCTTGGCATGGCAGAATTTGTGCCAGAAGTTAGGCAAAATTGAGGATACATTATTGTGATACATTATTTGACCGTATGCATGTGATACATTATTGTGGAACAAAGCTCTGCGTGTGATGTGCTTTTCGGTTCTATTTAAACCCGAAGTACATGAGTTCTTCTCATTCCTTGCTTTGCTTTGGTTTGTAGAAAGTTTGCTCAGGTTTTGTCATCCCTTCAAACACATCCTTCGTCTTCCAGATTT
>JAULKM010048185.1:0-46538 GCA_032355605.1 Rubia tinctorum
TGCCTCATACATCCCCAGATTTCGTGGCAAGTTTGCTCCAAGAAGTCGATTATGTCTTTTTCTTGGGTATCCTGCTGGAAAGAAAGGCTATCGCTTTTATGATTTGGAATCCCGCACCTTATTCAATAGTCGAGATGCTGATTTTTTTATGTAGACTGATTCCCGTATGCTGTGACATATGTCCATATTCAGACTGCCCAGATTCACAGTGACACTTAGTTTGCAACTCTCTGTCATCGGCTCTATCAGTGACTACCTGCAGCACCACCACCTCGCCGCCGGTATCACCTATGTCGATGCCAAACGCCAACCGACGTCGGATCAGCCGCTCCCTGATGCGGTTTCCTTCGACGCTGCCACTGATCGCAGGCTGGCTCTTCCGCCGACGTTGCCAGATGCTTTGCCGCATAATGCGGCATCTCTTTCGCTAGATGCGGTATTCCTGTTGCCTTCCGCTGCAATGCCACTACCTGCTGCAGCCGTCCCACCGTCTGAAGCACCTATTTTGCTTCCACCTTCATCTCCAATGCCGCTAGCGGCCGACTTGCCTCCTCCTCGATAGAGTATTTGCGATCATCGACCTCCTACTTATCTGGATGATTATGTATGCTCTATAACTACAGTTAAAATCCCCCCACCCCCGTCACTGCTACGATCACTCATGCGCCAGCACTATCCTCAGGTGTTCTCTATCATTTAAGTGATTATGTAAATTGTGATAAATTTTCTAGTATGCATTCTAGATTTTTATGTGCAGTAACTTCTAGTGCGAATCCCACCACCTACTCTAAGGTATCAAAGCATACTCATTGACATGATGCTATGACTGATGAGATTAATGCTTTTGAACACAACAAGACTTGGACATTGGCTTCTCTTCCTCCTAGATAATACTGTGATTAGATGCAAGCGGGTTTATCGTACCAAGTTCAAATCGGATGGTACCAATGAACGTCACAAAGCTCAACTGGTGGTTTTTGGAAATCGTCAGATTGAAGGAATTGACTATACTGAGACATTTGCTCATGTTGCAAAGATGAATTTGGTTCGCTTGTTCCTGTCTCTTGCAGTCATTCGTGGTTGGTAACTTCATCAAATATATTTGCATAATGTTTTTCTACATGGTGATCTTCATGAATAGGTATTTATGTGTCTTCCTCCCGGCTATCCTATGCTACAACGACAGGTCTGCCGCCTACAGAAATCTCTTTATGGTCTACGGAAAGCTCCTCGCAATTGGTTTGCCAAATTAGCTCAGGTTTTACGCGCATTTGGATTTTTTCAGAGTAAGGCCGATTACTCTCTTTTTACTTTCCCTCGTGGCTCGGTTTCTATGCATGTGCTTGTCTATGTTGATGACTTAGTGATTTCTAGTAGTTCTTCTTCGCTCATCTCTGAATTCAAGAAATACTTGAGCTCTAGTTTCCACATGAAAGATCTTGGTACACTTAAGTATTTCTTGGTATAGAAATTTCTAGAAGATCGGATGGGATGTTTCTTTCATAGAGGAAATATAACCTTGACATTTAATCTGATACTAGTTTATCGGCTTCTAAACCAAGTGATTTTCCGATGGAGCAACAACATGATCTTGCGCATGTAGAATGACCACTATACGATGATCCTGAGCAGCATAGGCGCCTGGTTGGTCGTCTTATTTATCTTACCATTACTCGACCTGAGCTCAGCTATTCAGTTCATACGCTTGCTTAGTTTGTGTCCCTCGCTGGCAAGCTGCGATTCGGGCTCTACACTACTTGAAGAGTCATCCTGGTCAAGTTTTATTTCTCTCTTCACGTAGTTCTTTGCAGTTGACTGCTTTGTGTGATTCTGATTATGTTGCATACCTTATTACATGGTGTTCTCTTTCTGGGTATTTTGTATTGATGGGTGATTATCCGGTTTCATGGAAGACCAAGAACCAACCTGCGGTTTCTCGTTCTTCAGCTGAAGTGGAGTATCGTGCAATGGTTGTTACTTGTTTTGAGTTGTTGTGGCTTAAGTCTTTGCTTTAGGACTTAGATGTTGTGCATTCTACTCCCATGCGAGTGTTTTGTGACATTCAATCTGCTCTTCATATTGCATAAAATCCAGTGTTCCATGAACGTACGAAGCACATTGAGGTTGATTGTCATTTTGTTCGTGATCTTGTACAGTCTGGTTCTATTATTACTCATCATATCCGCACTTCTGATCACCCTGCGGATTTGTTCCCCAAAGCTCTCGGACGTACACTACTTGACTAGTTGGCCATTTCTAATCCCTATGCTCAAACTTGAGAAGATTAAATAATAGTGAATATTACTTGTAATTGTAATTATATTATATTATATTATATTATATTTCCTTTTCATTTTCATTTTATGTATAGGTCTTTGTACCTCTATAAAATGTACCCCGAATCATGAATACACTCACAACATTACACCCTTATTTTCTACAACATCACTTCTTCAATTGAATTAGATTTATGGTTTCTCGGGGTATCTGGCCCAAGTTAGCTAACACCAGGTGTAGGCTAACTATACGAAATATATCAAAATAATCACTCACTACCATTCTCTCTAGACTAGAAGTCTCCTGTAAACTATACAATGTATAATCTCTTCAATTTTGGGGTGTGGAGTACCCAATACAATGCTCTTATCCACCTACAGGGGAAGTTTCACATCAAAAAGAAGAAGAAGAAAGAAGTATGACAATATCAATTAGAAGTTGTTGAGTGGAATGGTACGCTCAAGAAGTATGAAAAAAGAACTAAAAGTGCTAAAGCATGAGCTTAATACCTAATACACAAAGTTTTGTTTTAAATTGTTTAACTGTTAAATGGAGGGTTATATGTAATTAAAATAATTTGTAATTAGGGTGAGATTTTTCTTAAAAGATAAAAGAAAACTTGGAGGAGTTTCATGTAGTTTATAAAAAAAAGGTGAATCAAACATGATTTGCATCCAAATTCTCTCTTTTTTTCTCCCTCTCCCTCTCTCTCCTCTCTCCTCTCTCCTCTCTCCTCTCTTCTCTCTCTCTTCTTTTCTTCCTACGAGCATATATAGGTTCTCACGTTTCCCCAATTCTTATTCATTTTCTTCTTTCTGATTGAAAATCTCATCTTTCAAGTGTGTTATTTCTATTTTCTAATCATAATTTCCTAATTTTCTCAATTTTAACATGTGAATTTAGTCAAATTCGAATGAGTTTTAGATTTTTCCAAAATTTTCCCTTGCAGTCATGCTTGCAATTTGTTCGATCGTGATTGAATTGATCAAATCTTATTTTGTTTAGTGTTTTTTTGTGTGTTGAAGATGAACATTTTTTTTCTCCAGCTTTTTTGCATTTTTTCTATAGTTTTAACTGATGTGTATGGTGTTTTATTGCATTAGATAATGTTTTCTGCAATTTTTAGTTATGTTGATGTTTGTGCTATTTCAGTTGATATTTATTTGTAATTTGTTGAGTTTTAATTTTTACTTTTACCTTGTAACAGTTGAGTAGTTATGTGAAGGTTTCACAGTAGTTTGATTTTTTAACTGTTGATGTTTATGTTTTGTTCAATTTAGTTGAGGTATATGTTTTTATTATTTGTTTTGTTGATATTTATGCATTTTTCTAGTTGATATTTATCTGCGTATATCTGTCTTTTTTATGCATATTCAGTTGATTTTGTCTCATTTCTAATGATTTTATGTTGTTTTTGTAGAGTACAATTGGTACTAATATTGTTGTTTTACTCTTTTCGGTGTTTATGTTCATATTTAGTTATACACACACACATATATATATATATATATATATATATATATATTTCATATTCAGGGAATGTTCAGATTATACTAATGATATTTGTATTCTTCTCATTCGATCTTCAAGGACTTGGTCAGATTGATGTTGCTCGGTAAAGGATGAAAGTTAGATCAAGTTCAAAGAATGGGGAATGTTAAGCTAGAAGGATTGACTTGTTTGATATTTGTGATTTTAAAAGAATGTTTGTAGTATTTATTATGATTTAGAAAGAGTGAATATTCTTACCATTACATTTTAGCATTAAATGATTTTTAGTTGATGTTAGTTTTTTGAGTTTTTTTTGAACAAATTTTTTTTGAGTTGTGTATGACATGTATTTTGATGTATTTTCAATACTATATTAGTCGGATTTTAGAAACGGTGTTAAAAAATCATTTTCAACATAAAGGTTATGTAGGTTTCTAATTTTATATTGGTGTTCTGTGTGTTTCGAATTGATGTTTATATGGATTTTGTTGAAGAAGACTGATATGAACTAACTTTGATCGTAGCCATTTAAAGGAGGTTCTCAAAACCACCTTTAATCGTAGACGATACAAAGCGAAGTCAGAGATATCACTCAAAAAGCAACTTCTCTGCTCCGATATAACCGCTTTTAATAGACGTTAATTATGACTCACCAGTTATCTTAGTGCCAATTTATATTCTTTGCTCACGCTAAAGTCAAGCGCACCTAAATTTATAGTCAAACCTCATCATATATAGTTAGACCTCATACATTCAAAATATGCAAATAAATAACAATCTCTCAGTCCCAATAAAAATGACACATTTACTTTTTAATATGATGTGAGATATTGTTAAAATTATCTTAATATCTATTTTTTAAATATTAACTTTTATTCGAAATAATTATATGTAGATAGAGATATTGACGGTTAAATATGATCATTGAAAATCGTGAAAAAATAAATGTGTCATTTTTGCTTGGACAATGAGTATGTTAAATGTAATGTGAGAACTACCAAAGGATGATAATAGAAATGAATACATGGAAACTGGAGAGAGTGAAAGTGGTACAAAAATTATTAAATAAAAATTGACGTGAAAATGTTAAGAGATAGTAAATAAAAAGTGACATGAAAATGTTTAGAGATAGTAATTTGAGAAGTGTAAAGAGAAAAAAATAAATAGCGAACGACTTGTGAAACCCCTGAACTCATTCCATTGTTCACTTTTGGCCCACTTTCTTTTTTTAAATACTTTTGACCTCTCAACTTACAGAATTGTTGAGTCGTGTCTTCCGTCAAGTCAAAGTGTCAACTTTGGTAAAAAAAAGTTAAGTTTAAGGGCAAAATGATCATTTTCCATTTTTCTCTTCTCTTTCTCTTTTTTCTATTTCTTTTTTCCTTTTTCTTTTTATTTTCCCATTCCCCTTCTCTTTCCCGCTGCTACACTCCTGCCGCCTCTACCTGGCTACCCACCACCCCACCGCTTTACTCCACCACAGAAACACCCCGCCGACACTGCAGAATCACCCCCCTAGCTATGAGGCCAGATAGCTCTGGGGGGGGGGAACACCATCAATCACGTGGCGGTGAGAGCGGCGAACAAAGGAACTGGAGTGAAGCCGTTGAGAGAACCAATTTGGAGAACTGGCTCTACAGGAAGTACTTCGTGAAGCTCCAAGACAGGGGGAATGTGAGGGAGCTTCACTGTCGCCTCCGCCACGGGCACCGCAATCTTCTTCCACCGCTGGTGGGAGGAGAAAGAGAAGATGTGGGGGACCTTGGAGGAAGCCACAATAGGGGGAATGGGCATGAGGAAACGCCACTGTCTTCGGCTGCTTTTATGGCGGTGGAGGTCGATGGCTAGGTTACCGGAGGGGATTTTGAAGGGCTGCGAAGACGGATTAATGGAATAGTGGCGAGGTCATCGTCGTCATCGTCTCCGACCAACATATCCTCCCCCATTCAAGTTCTTCACCGGAACTTCATCAAACCCTCCCACCCCACCTCGCCCATCTCTACCGCTTGGACCTCTCCTTTTCGACCAACTCGTGATGCCCCGTCTACTTCAGCGCCATCATGTACTACTCCTCTGAGCCAGGTGCGAGTGGAGCACGAATAGTGAATGCTCTGGCGAAGAAGCTTCCTCCATTTTTCCCACTCGCCAAAAGGTTCGTGTACGATGATTTCATCGTTTGTTGCGATGATCAGGGGTGGATTATGTTGACGCTTATGTGAACTGTAGGCTCTCTGAAATTCTAGGCATGAGACCCCTGATTGAGCTTCTCGACTAACTCCTCCCGTGGGAAAATGCATCCGCAACGAAGGTGGTGAGCATGGTCCCCCAGTGAAGCAGAAGAAGCGGTAGTAGTCAAAGTGTGTATCGGCAAGGTGGTGGTGGGCATAGACGGCGACTTTCATGCGCTCTTTGGAGTGGCGGACGAGTGTCTTCATTGTCCGAGAGTGAAGATGCAGAGAAGAAGAAGAAAGGAAAGGGGAAAGGGGAAAGGGGAAAGGGGAAAGGAAAGAAAAAAAGGAAAAAGGAAAAAAACTAGTTTGCCCTTAAATTTGACGCTTTTGACCAAGGCAGATGGTTTGACCTGTGAGAATGGCCACAACTCGACGGGTTTATAAGTTGAGGGGTCAAAAGTGTTTAGAAAAGAAAATGGGTCATAGGTGAACGATGGAGGGAGTTAAGAGACCTCGCAAGCCATTCGTTCAAAATAATATGAAAAGCGTAAAGAGGGTGTATGGTACAAATAATATAAAGAGAGATGATACGAGAGATGTATATAGATAAATAATAATGATAGAGAACCGAAGAAACAAAACTGATACACAATTATCATTATTAATTATACACGCTTATTTCTTTTTTCTACTATTTTGTAATTGATACTCTACCGATTTAATTTCAATGTATTAGTGATTTTCCAACGGTGACATTACTGTCAACTTTAGAATACATAGAATAATTATTTTTAATTATTTTACATAATGTTAAATTTTTTGAAGGATAATAAAATTGCACAAAACGCGGTGTTCCCTGAATTAGCGTGTTTGTAAAAGAGCAAATGACCTAATTTCCTTTTTCATTATTTCAAATCATTCTCATCTTGCCAATTGAATTTGCAGCGTTCATTACTCTGATCCGGCAGCATTCAAATCCTTTTCTTCATGCCCATCAACTTATTTATGCCATTGATTTCGGTCATCAACTTACAACACTTGAAATAGAACTTGCAAGATTTTCTTTTATTCAACCATTAAAGTATTAGGTTCAATTCTCTTTTTTTTTTCCTTTTACTTTCAGTATTTCTCTTCTACTCAACTGAATTTGCGGCATTGATTCTTTTGATTCACTCACATAATTCCACAACATTCAAAACTTTATTTCCATGTCCGTCAAATCATTTTTGTCTTGGATATCGATTAGTGACATACACCACTCCAAATAGAACCGGTAAGATTTTCCATTAATTTTACAATTTAAGTGTTGGGTATGGTGCTTATTCATATAATGTTCCCCTTTACAATATGCTGTGTTTGCTTATTTTATATTGTAAATATATTTTTCCTCGGTGTAGAATTATTTATTGTTACTTTTATATGTGTTCATGCAAATGAGAGAGATGGATTCAGAATATGATGATATATTTCTCAATATTGTTTTAGTTTGTGCCCCAGAATTGCCACCTAAGAAAGGACTTAACCTGTGGGCCAACGCAACACATTATCCCTACGTTATGCACCCAATAAACTAATTTGATGTAGTGAATAGGCACATGAAATTAGTTATGGAACCTTAAATTGCAGTCAAGTTTAGGATAATGCCAAGATAACTATCATTATTATTATTTGATAAATCGTCCCTACCACGAGAGTTTGTAGGTTTTTGTCCATTTTCTATTAAGTTTTATTTTACACCGCCTATTACATCGTTCATAGATTAGCTAATACTCCCTCCGTCCCGGAGAAAATGACACACTTGCTTTTGGATCGGTTTTTTATGCAAGATGTGGAAGTGTTGATGGGAAATAAAGGAAGGTTATTTTGGTAATGGAAGAGTTGACTAGTGGAGTTATTCAACTTTTTCAGGGATAATATAGTAAATGCATGAGCTCTTTTTTGCCATTTGAGGAAAGATTTGAATTGTGCCATTTTCTTTGGGACGGACGAAAATAGAAAGTGTGCCATTTTCTCCGGGACGGAGGGAGTACTATATAAAACCCCATTAAATATATCATCATTCACTTTTTTTTTCCTACGTATGTTTGACCTGAGTTATAAGAGTGTTAGTTTTACCAAAATGATTTGTGATGTAGTGGCCATACAAAGGCAACGTATTTGTGCAGGAGTTCAACCTAGTGACAAACAAGAATTTGTGTTTCACTTCACCTCCAAGTCTGAACTACGTTGCGTACTTATCCAATCAAGATACATTTTATTCCAATATACCCCTTCAAGTTGACGCGTGTAATTTTCGAACGTCCAACTTGGATATTAAGTACTCCCTCAGTTCGTATATATATGATATACTTTCCTTTTAACTTGTTCTTTTATATTGACACAATTTTAATTCTTGGCAAAATTTCTTCAATTCCATCCACTGATTCTGTTTTTCAATTTCAAAATTCAACTCCATCCGCTTACTTTATTCACCTAAATTTATGTTTCCATACACAAAAGAACGGAGGGAGTACTCAGACTGAACCCATCTTAAGTCTTTCGTTAAAATATCAGCAAGCTGGTTATCTGTACGTACATGTTCAGTGACAATGAGACCATCTTGAACAACATCACAAACATAATGACAATCCACCTTCATGTGCTTTGTTTGTTTGTTCATGGAACACTAGATTAGCAGTAATGTGAATTGCAGCTTTACGATTACAATGGAGTTGAACCGGAGTAGAATGATGAACACCAAGATCCGAGAGAAAATATCTAAGCCACTTGATTTCACGAATGGGCACATATATGGATTGGCATTCTGCCTTCGCAGAAGAATGAGAAACATTATGTTGCTTCATTGTCTTCCACGAGATTGGTGACTCCACGAGATTGGTGAACCACCAAGGTGAACGAAATAAGCACTCAGAGAGCGACGAGTTAAAGGATCGCCCAATCTGAGTCGCAATAAACCTAAAACTGAAGATCACAATTGGACGACAAGAAAACACCTTGTCCTGGAACCCCTTTCAAGAACCGAACCACACAAACAACCGCTTCCCAATGGGTTTCACTGGTACTTGTAGAAACTGAGAGAGGATATCGACATCATGATCATAACACAAATCATGTCGGGTTTTCATGAGTTAAATCCACCATTCAACAAGTCGCCAATACTTTTCAGGATCAGTAAGAACGGGACTAAGAGCACTTACACATCGATGAATCTCCTTAAGGGGAGTGACTGTCGGCTTAGAGGCAAGAAGACCATAATCGACTATAATATCTAGTGCATATTTGCATTGTGAAAGGAACATTCCGTCTGGACCGCAACTAACTTCAATGCCGAGGAAGTATTTCAAAGGACCCAAACCCTTCGTAAAAAATAACGTCTATAACCCTTGAATTGTTCTAGCACTGAAAGATTATTTCCCCAAATTAACAAATCATCAACGTAGATGAGGACACGAGGCTCAACATTGTCCCGAGAGTACGAGAACGAAGAATAATTGGCATAAAACTGAACAAATCTATCCACAATAAGGGATTTAGTAATCTTAGAAAATCAACAATAAGGTGCATGTTTAAGACCATAAGAGAATTATGGGGACGACACACTTTGTTTGGATCTGTATATGAACGTTCATCTAATGAACCACCCACTTCTTATCGACAATGACTTGCAATAGAGTCCTGACGCTTGTTAATTTGGCAACAGGAGAAAAGGTTTCATCGTAGTCATCTCCAGCAGCTTGATGATTTCCAAGCATAACAAGACAAGCTTTATGCCTTTCAAGAGAACCATCGACTCGAAACTTGAATTTAAACACCCATTTACTTACAATTATATCCTTTTCCGATGGAAAATCCACTAAGCTTCAAGTATGAATAGCTTCGAGAGCCTCTATTTCTGTAATCATGTTGGCTTTCCATTCAGGATGAAACACAACATCTTTAAAGTGCTTCGGCTCGACAGAATAAGTGATTGTCATATCCTAAACATACTTGGATAAGGGATACAGAGTGTTATCTTGGACTGATGACGAGGACTGAGAGGGGATAGAGAGAGCGTGAAGGGGTCTTTAGTGTAAGCAACATTGTACGTGATGTAATCTTTCAAGAGAGTGGACTTCGAGCGATCCTGCTTGCCCAGCCAGGGTGTACTTCAGCTGACGGAATAGGGACAACAGTATCCGTTGCAAGAATGGTAGGATCACGTTGCAGAAATTCTTGTGGATCATTATGCTCAAGCTCAACTGTTTCGTCGATTGAATTATCAATATGCGGATTAGCATCAGGAGCTAATGTTGCAGACAGAGTGAATGAGATCACCCAATCGTCACACAGACTCAGTTAATGATAGGAGAGATGTCATTGTCGTGATATGTCTGTCACCTTCACGAAAATTAGAAATTGATCCTACAAAAACGTCATCATGAGATACGAGACATTCATTGTGATCGAAGTCGAACACTTTCCATCCTTGCTTACCAAAGCAATAACCAACAAATATGCATAGGCAATGACGATTTTGATCTCCCAACTTTTCCTTGTCTCGAGTCACTCGATGAGTAAAGCAAGATGAACAAAAAATCCAAAGGCTATGGTAATCCGGTATGTGACCATGAAGTACTTCAAAAGGAGTTTGGTCGTGAAGAAGGGAAGTTGGTGTGCGATTGATCAAATACGTAGCCGTTAACATGACCTCTCCCCATAATTTGATCGGAAGGTTTGCTTGAAACAATTATGCTTTCAAAACACCGAGAATGTTCCTATGTTTCCTCTCTAGCCAATCATTTTACTGCGAAGTTCCAACACGAATTATACCCTTATGTAAAATCAATTAATTTTATTCGCAACATACATATCACTTTCTCTCTCTACTTTGTCTCTCCCGCCTCCCACTGAACATTACCACCGTAACGGCTTTCTCTACCTTCTCTTTGAACACCATCTCACCATCGCAAGAGCTCTGATTGGAAAAGGCTAACTCGCCGCTATGGTGGCTCAGCTTAGCAAAAACTTCTCACAGGCACTTCAAACCAGAAATCCACCGATATCCACCTACTTCCATCCCCCCAAATCAACCCAATCACAAAATTCAAAGGAGATCCTTCAGTTCTTTTCACAACGGAGCATATAACGGAACTCTCTTCTCACTACAAGAATGCGCTGATAGGTAACTTCCCAAGAGGCAGACTACTGATGGAACGAATCGAACAATATTTCAGGACAATAGGATTCGTCAGAAGCTACCAATTGGGGGTACTCTATTTTAAGAACATCCTAATCCGCTTCCAATCCAAAGAGGATTTTCAACGCTGCTGGATGAAGGCTATATGGTCTTTCAACGGAGTGAATATGAGAATGTTGAGATGGACTCCAGACTTCAAACCCAACACAGAATCATCTATTGTCCCTGCTTGGATTACAATCCGCAATGTACCGCTGTATTACTACAATGTTGAAGCAATCCAAGAAATCGGTAATCAAGTAGGGAATTTATAAAAATGGATCTTGCTACGGAGAGGCTAACACCGCCATCTACCTTGAAGCTTTGTGTAGAGGTGGATTTGCAGACACAACTACCCGGTTTTATCAGGTTAGGGTCAACTACTGAAAATGAGAAGTACAATATTGAGTATGCTAATCTGCCTCTATACTGTACACATTGTAAGAAAATTGGACATGATATGGCCAAATGTAGGATCCTGAACCCACATATTGCCCGTAAGTCTAGACCAAATCCGAAACTTGCCACTAAAAATGATCAAAAGGCCATATGGAAGAAACCAGAACACACAAACAATACCTCTGGTATCTCACCTACCCAAAAGCAAACAGATGTTGAAAACCAAAACAAAGATTTAGAGAATAACCAAGTTGAAGGAAAGTCCCAGGTTGTTGGAAAGTCCCAGGTTGTTGAGATTAATGAGGAAACTCCCAAACTGTTGGAAAGACCTAATTCTGAGGTAAGCCCTAAGGCAACCAAGAAAAACCAAACCCCCATGCAGCTTGCAGAATCTAGCCCCATCCACCAGCTTTTGGAGAGTAACACTGGTACACCAGAGCTTCAGCACACATAAATTGGTGATCAACAACTTGAGGGAATGATGAGGCAGGATCAATCACAGTTGATTCCTAATACTAGTCTGAGCACAGAATATGCCAAAGATGACCTCACATGTATGATCCCTAAACTTATTGAGGACTTTACCGATCATTTTCTCCTTTTGCCACATCTAGCCTAAAAAATGGGAGCAAATTCAGCATATTGGCAGAGGAACGAGACATAAAGGAAGATGACTGTGATGATTCAAGTACTAGAGTGCTTCTGTAGGATGAGGTAAGTACCTCAACCTTTAATCTAAATCATGTCAAAACCAGGAAAAGGACACTTTTTAACAAGCTTAATAAAATGAATCTTAGGTCCTCCTCAAAAAACAAAAAATAGATTCTTCCATGATTAATAAGGCCTTAGGAATAAAATGTTTTATCCGAAATCTTAGGGTTTAGATACATCACTTGATAGACTTAAAAATTGATTAGGATACATAAAATCCATCTTCTATGTGTGTTTGAGCCTAAACATAGATATGATACAATTGATACATATTAAAGAAAACTCCTCTTTGACCATGCACATAGCTCCCCAACAAACAACATAGGGATACTTTGGAATGGTTGTTTTCAAGTGACTATAGGAGAACAAACAAACCAGTTTACTGAGGCTAACATCACCCACCACAGCCTCACTTACAACATGAATACAGTTTTCATTCATGCAGCAACAAATAGGAAAGATAGAAAGCTCATTTGGTCTGATCTCAAGCAAATAAAGGGCCCTAATAAGCTTTTTATTGGAGATTTTAATGCACTATCATCAGCCAGTGAATACAAAGGACCCAATAAACCCAATATCAAGAGCATTAGAGACTTTTCCACTTTTATTAATGCAAATCAACTGACACACATATTTACTGTGGGAAACACATTCACATGGTCAAATAGCAGGTCTCCACGTAAAATTGAAAGACTTGATATGGGGTTAGCGGATAGTTTGTGGCTACAAAATTTCCCAAATAGCTCAATACATACCCTTAATAGATACACATCGGATCAGAGCCACTTCTACTCACAATTGGCAGTTCTATACCCTCTCACCTCAAGCCTTTAAGATTTTTAGATGTTTGGACCACTAGGAATGACCTTTTGCATATAATACAAACAAGCTGGACACAACCAATCCAGGAAATTGGTATGGTCAATTTTTTTTGAAGCTAAAAATACTGAAATTTGAATTTAAAATGGAATAAGGAAGGTTTTGGGGATATAAATGGCAACATAAAAGCTGATGAGGAAGGTCTTAGACTCCAAGAGATCATATATGAGGCAAACCAATGCACACATGAGTTAATAGAGCTCAAACACAAAAAATAAATTCTTTTAAAAACTCTAAATGAGGAAAATCTCTTTTGGAAACAGAAGGCTAAGTTGAAATGGTTAAAGGATGGGGATGAAAATGCAAAGTATTTTCATGCTACTGTTAACCAAAGAAGGTTGAAGCAAAACATTTCCAAGATAATCATGTAGAAATTGATGAAGAAGCAATCTATATCTACAGGAACTTGTTACAAGAGGAAGAAGTAGCAGATTCTAGTCTTTTTCTTGAACACTTCACAAGCCAAATTCCTAAGTTAGTCACACCTGATGATAATCTGGCATTATTGGCAAAACCAACAATTCAGGAATTAAAAGAAGTTGTTCTTTCATTAAACCATAATGGAACCCCTGGACCTGATGGATATACTGTCACTTTTTTAAAACATAGTTGGACATAACTGATAAGGATGTCTTAGAAGCAATACAGGTTTCAAGGAAGGAGGTAATATCCCCCCTGGTATTTCAAGCTCATGGATCTGCCTAATTCTCAAAAAAGAGATTCATGTAACCTTCTCAGATTACACCAATTATTAACAATATTTTCACAAAGCTACTAGTTAAGAGACTAAATAACTTGATGCCTAAACTAATCTCTGAAAACCAGTCAGCTTTCATTAAATGCAAGGAAATAGTAGATAATGTCATCAATCTTAAAGAGCTAACAAGATTTTTAAATAACAAATCTGGTTCACCTAACTGCATCCTTAAATTAGATCTAGCAATGGCTTTTGAAAGGGTTAGATGGTCATTTTTAGCTGCAGTTCTCTCTAAATTTGGATTTCAGACTGCATTTATTGACATCATCATATCCAAACTTTCTTCATCTTGGTTCCCTGTTTAAGGTTGCAGGTTTTTTCCAACCTACAAGAGGTATTAAATAGGGAGACCCCCTATCACCTCTCCTCTTTAATTTATTTACTGAAGCTTTCTCTAGGAGTTTACAATTTTTCTTTCTTAATGGCAAGCTTAAGCATTTTGATCTGCCTGCTGGTACAATTCCTTGTTCTTATCTTAGCTATGCAGATGACACATTATTATTCTTTAAAGCCACTAGGAGCACTGTTATTAGATTGAGAGTTTTTCTAGAAAATTTTGAACTCACTTCTGGACAGAAAATTAATTATGAGAAAAGCAATTATTTCATTAGTAAATCTTCCTTAAGAACTCATGAGAGCTTAATTAGAAATGAATTGAGAGTGAAACTTGGTACCTACCCTTTTAACTATTTAGGTCACCCAATTTTCAAAGGGAGAACGAAGGCAACCTACTTTCAGCCCCTGCTTCAAGTTTAAGACAGAAAACTTAAGAATTGGAAAAATACCTGGTTAAGCACAGCTGGTAGGTTGACACTCATAAAATCAGTCATGTACTCTATCCCACAACACCTGTGGGCTATCATGGAACCCCCAAAGTCCATAATGAAACCCTAAAAAGAAAAATCACTAGATTTTTCTAGGGGGGAGGGGAAGGCCAAAATGGAATGAAAAAAGTTTGGATTAGTTTGGATACGATGTGTTACCCTTTTGGAATGGTTTAGGCTTAAGGAAACTAGAAGATATCATTGACACATTTTCTCTTAAGATTTGGTGGAAATTTCAGTTAGGAAATACCCTATGGGCTCAGTTTATGTGGTTACTGCCACATAACAAGAGAAATTCACAAAACTGGAAAAACATTTTCTTCTAAAAATGGACCCTTTGGAACATAGCAACACTAGCGTTTTAATTGGAAATGGACTCTCAAATTTTCTGACATGTAACTGGATAGGTTTTGGCTCCTTGATGGATAGGATTGCATCCAACGCAATCCCCTCTGATTTATCAATGGCTGAATTTGTAAATAATAGGGATACTTATATGCCTAATTTAAGCCATCTCAGCCCTGACATTCTTGCTTCTTTGCAAGATTCCAAACTCCATCTGGATAGATAGGATATAATGATTTGGAAACCAGCAAAGAATGGGAACTTCTCCTTTAAAGCTGGACACCAGATTTTTTATCTACAAAGAGGTAAGCTTAGATCATTGAAACAGGTTTGAAGTGCTTATCTACCAAAAAAAAATCTATATTTTTATGGAAGCTAGTTAATGCAGCATTTCCTTTTGATGATATTTTGGTGTTTTCAAAAATCTCACTTGCTTCTAAATGCCCCATGTGTTACAACTTGGATTCATTGTCTCATTTTTTCAACTCATGTATATTGGTCAAAGAAATATGGCGTGATATTAACTCCATCTTAGGTATCACAGTGCCTGATTTCCAATTAATTTTTTATAGACTATCATTTTACTAGTCATATATGTGTAGATCTGGTGTACACTCAAAGCTGGTGAACATCTTACCGTCTTTTGCAATCTGGAACCTTTGGGAAGCTAGAAATAAGCTTATTTTTTAATGAGATATTACCTAATATTGTTAATATCATGAAGCTCATCAAGAAGGACCCGTTTCTTGCTTTTCATAAAAGACCACCAACTTTCCTTAAACCAACAGACAAATTTTGGGTTACAACTGGCATGATTCGTAAAATTAACATACCTAGGAAGCCCAACATCAGCTTAGTGAATTGGAAAAAGGCCACCTTGTCATTTTAAAATTAATGTGGATGCTTCTTGGGTAAGAGGAAAGCCTTACTGTGGAATTGGAGTTGTAATAAGAGATTATCAAGGTAAATTCATATCAGCATACATCTTTTCTGTATCTGCTATTTCCAGTTTCCATGTTGAACTTATAGCTGTCCAAAAAGGTTACCATTTGGTAACAACTTTGGATAGTAATCAGTTCATCATAGAAAATGATAATATACAAGTTTTCCACTGAATTAGAGATCCCTAAAAATCTTCATGGAAACATTTTGACATTGTACACACACTTCACAGTTCCCAATCTGAACCCCAGCTCACTCATGTTTTGAGAGAAGGGAATCAGGCTGCGGATGCTTTAGCCAAACAAGCTGATAAAGGAATCTGCAATCTCACACACTCACATATGCTCAGCTAGATAAAAAAAACAAGGGGTCTTTTACATCTGGACAGATTAAATGTGACTAACATAAGAGTCATTTGAATGGATACTGCCGATAAAGGTTCTTGTAGATTACTAACCTGGCCAAAAGGGGACAAGTCCAGCAGAACTCAAAGCAGAAGCTCCACTCTTTCATCTCACTTGAAGTTCAAGCAGGCAGAACCTCGAGCTCATCACATGAACAGGTGCAACTCACTTTTCACAAATTCAGAAGAATTCCCAGGAGCTTTGAACCTGGAACATGCCACAAATCTGGAGGAATTCATCCATCAAAACATAGAGAGAATTTGGAAATTTGGCCAGGTTTTAGCATTAACACAGGGGTGGAGATGCAAACACTGGAATCATTTCCAAATTCTAACTATGTCTGTTATTTTTGTTAGTAGAACAGAAGATTAGATGGCAAATATTTTGCCTTTTGTCTACCTTTTGTAAAAATTCAAGTTATTGCTTGATCAAACCTCTCATAAAGACTCTATCAAATCTTTCGGTAAGGATTGGGGACCCTAATAAATATCACTCCCATTAATATGAGTTTTATTTTTTAAATAAAAGAATGATACCCTTATGCCAAAAATATAAAACAAGGCACATTTACTCGGTATCATTATCACTATAAATTGCTTTGACAGTTTTACCGAATTACTTTGTCGCATAAGTGATGAAATTCGTTAATATAGAACGAACTTCTGATTTTTCGAGCAAAAGAACGGTCCATAGAACTCTAGAAAAATCATGAACAATTGTGAGATAATAAATTGTGCCACGGGACGAAGGAACTCAATAAGAACCCGAAACAGCACATTGAATAAATTCAAAGAAAATAATTCATTTTATTCAAACTATCACAAAAATACTTCTCTAGTTTGCTTGGCTCTATTACAGACGTTGCAAGAGCAAGAATTAGCAAATGTCGAGGAACCGAAAGACAGGCAAGGCTGAAAATACGAGGAAAAAAGGTGCCCTAGTCGGCGGTGCCACAAAGATGCATCACCATTTCCATCGGCCTTATGTGCTTGCGCCTTTAAAATCCCTTCTCTAAAATAATAAACCCCATCGCATTCTTCACCGGCTCCAATCAGAGTTCTTGAAAACTGATCCTATAAATCACATATTGTATCAGTGAACTATATGAATTATCATGTATTCGATTGTTAAAATATCATGATATACTGCTTACTGTTTATAGTGTCTATATGAGGAAATATTTAAGCTAGAGTTCAGTCTTTATAATAGAGAAACATGTGTTTTTAACCTTATATTTTGGACAAAAGTGCAAAAATGATCATGTAAAATTTCAAAGTGCAAAAATAACCCCCGGACTTCGTTGACCAAAATGTCAACAGCCAAATTGGGCAAAAATTGGAGAAAAGACCATAATACCCCAAAGTTAAAAAAAATTTAAAAAATAATATGAAAACACCAAATCCTCCTCACCCCACTCCCATTTCCTCCGCCGTTCCTCCGCCTAATCCACCGCCCTAATTTCCTCATGAATCAGTGGTCATGGTTGTAGACTACGTCATAGGTAAAGTAGGATTCCTAAAGCATGCATTTGGGGCTTCACGGTGTCGACGAGGAACATGGCCATGTGCTCTATCATTCCGGTGGAGAAGCCGGCGACCATGAACTGCCAGAAGTGGAGGCCGTCGTGCGACGGCGGGTTCTGGAGTATCAATCCCGACGTCGGCTGCGACTAGTGGTGATGGAGCGGCATCTGGAAATTGGGGGTTGCGTCAGAGGCTATGGTAGTGGTAGTGGTGTCGGCCGCCATTGCTAGGGTTTAAGAAGCATCGGGGTTCAGGGGCGGTGGTGGTGATAGGGCTGAGCGGTGGTGGCTCATGAATCAGCTAGGGTTGAGTGGTGGTGTTGGGCGGCTAGGGTTGAGTGATGGGGTTGAGCGGTGGTGGGGGCGTCTAGGGTTGAGCGGCTGGGGTTGAACAGGGGAGAGGTGGTGGCTAGGGGTTCTGGGATGTGGGGGTTAGTAGCGGGGCTGAGGTTTCAGGGCGTAAGAGGTGGGCGGTGGGGCTGAGGTTCTGTTAGCGGAACTGGGGTTCTGGGCGGCACAACTAGTGGTTCTGGGTGCAGGAGGCGGTGCGGTGGCAGGGGTGTAGTGGTGGATCAGCGACAGATGGTGGGCGGAGATCAAACGGCAAATCAGCGGAGCACCGCCGGAGGTGTGTTTGAAGAAGAAGTGTAGGGGTAAAATGATCTATAAAATTTTAGCTTTAAACTTAGGGGTATTTATGTCTTTTCATGTTTAGTCAATGGCTGACTATTTGAGTCGATGCCTGAATTGAGAAAAATTGGTATAATTGCAAAATTTTACAAGGACTAAATTGTTTCTTTGGTCCCTAACGTAGCATCTTATACTATCTTTTGGTCTCCGAGACCAAAACCACGTCCTTTCAGTACCCTACAAATTCAAAATGAAATTTTCGGTCCCCAAAACCATATTCCGGGTGATTTTCTGGTAGACTAAATTATTTTTTGGTCTCTAACATAACATCTTATACCATATTTTGATCCCCGAAAATCACTCGGAATCTGGTTTTGCAAACAAAAAAATTTATTTTGAATTTGGGGTACTTAAAGGACGTGATTTTGGTATCGGGGGCCAAAAAATGGTATAAGATGCTATCTCAAAGACCAAAAAAACAATTTAGTCATTTCGAAAAATATAGGAGTATTTTCGCATTTTCATATTTTACATAATTATATCTACAATTTCTCAATTTATAGGGTCGTTTTTTGCACATTTCCATTTATAATATAACTAATGGATTTTTTAAAAAAGGAAATTTACTGGATATTTTAATCGTGATACCATGTCCATTTCAGCAACCCCACGCGTTAATGCTTGGGCCATCTTAAGATGGTTCTAGAGGAGCATTGTTTATTTTAACTCGGTGGTCATTTCCCTATTGCTCTCTTAATCATCTCATCATCAACTTTACAAACAGTTTTTTAAAACCTACTAAGCGAGTTTTTTAAAATTAATATAATTAACAAAATAATTTAATATATATTTTTATTCATTGTATTATACAATAGTAAGAATAATTTAAAATATATCTTAAATATAAATAATAGTGATATAATCTTTAAAATTATTTAAATAAATGTCATAATTAATTTGAATTATATTTACTATAATAATTATATTTTATGCATGTTGATGATGTATACAAATTTAGATCCAAATATATATTATTATAAAAAATTATTATCTAATACTATGTTAGATGATATAGTTATTTACATATAAATTTAAAATTATTTATAATATAATAAAATTTATTAAATTGTATGGATTCGACTGAATAGGAGGAGTATTATTCTACACACTCTGGTTATTTATATTTGGCACTACATGTTTAGATTTGTCATTTTTTTGCAAATTGAAATGTATGGAGAGAATTGAATGTTGAGAGTAGAAAATTTAATGAATAGTTAATTTTTTTTATCACAGAAGAAAATATAACAATTTTTAAATAAACATACAAAAATGAAATTTAAAAGAGGGGATGGAGTTGAAAACCAATGTCAATTCTTTGATCGGGATTCGCATTAGATCTTGAGTCCAAGCAATTTTACCTTTACAAAGGGTCAAAGTTCAAAAAAGGAAACAAGAGTGTATACCATCATGTAATGTAAGGAAACAAGAGTCATGGGTCAAATACTTACTACTGGTCAATTTATATTGGTACTTATAAGTTGGCATAATTTTTTTTGAAAAAATAAAATAAGTGGTAGAAATTGTAGTGGGAGAAAAAAAGTAAATTAAATGAATGAAATTAATCTAGTATTTATCCTAAAGGGAAAGTACCAATATAAAAAGACTATCCATAAATGGTAAGGGTGCCAATATTAAAATATCGGAGGGGTATATAGATCATGTTATTAGAGTTTATCTGATCTAGATTGAATTGATATGAATTTGATTGAATTAAATGAAAAATAATTGTGTTAAAATTAGTAATAATAAAATTATATAAAATTTAATTTCATCAAAATAAATTTTAATAAACAAAATTGAATAGAGTTGCACTTAAATTTGTTTTGAATTGAATTGAATTGAATTGAAATAAATTGAATTGAGGTGTACATAAAATTTGGAGATCATGGCCTTACAGTGATTCCATGTTTTGTTCAACTGTAAGGCCTTACAGGTTTTTATTTTTCACTTACATCAATTTCAATCAAAATTTTCTATTTTTAATTATAGCTAAAAAATTTATTTGAAATTAGACAAGATCATTTCAATTTCTCACTTTCCCTGTCAAGTTAACATGTGTAAAATGTTCATACAAAAAATTTAGAAACCTTACGTTAGAACGGAGAGAGTACATTTTAAAATTATATTTATACGTGTTAATCTAATAGAAAATGTGAGGAGAAGGTCTCCTGTAAGGCAGTCTAAACTTTAGTCAGGGACTTTATGCAACTTCAGCTATATTCTAGCTCCAATGACCCATCTCTAATCATTTTACAAGGACCTATTTCTAATAACTTTACAGGGACCTATCACTAATATTTTTTCACGGGATTTTTTATCCAAAATTTTCCCATCATTTTCCCGCCATATGCAATCTGAAAAAAATTCAAAAAATTAAAAAATATTTAAAAAATATTTAAAATGCAAAAAATTAATATAATCATCGAACTGAAAATTATAAGCATTAGCAAAAAATAGCAGAACATCAACGAAAAATTAAAAAACATCAACTAAGAATATATTTAAAAACAATAAAACAGCAAAAAATATATTAAAATTAAACAAATTGACAAAAAATTGAAAAAACGTCGACTACAACTAACAAAACATCAACTGAAAATTATAGAAACATCAAAAAATATTTAATTATCAATTTTTTAATGGAAACTACAAAAATCTTCTAATATCAACCAAAAACTAAAAAAATATCAATTCCTATCACCTAAACTTCACCAAAAAAAATGAAAAACACCAACATAAGGAAAAAAAAACACAACAAAAAATAACCTATGTCACCCAAAACTACAAACACCAATTCGTATCATATAAAACTCACCGAGAAAATGAAAAACAACAACATGAGTGAAAAAAGAAGCAAAAAATAACCTATATAACAAAAAAACTACAAAAAAACCGACTCATATCAACTAAAACTCATCTAGAAAATGAAAAACATCAACATGAGAAAAGAAAAATAAAAACTTCAACAAAAAACTACGGTACTTCAAGAGTATAAATTATTCACTAAAAAAAAATCATAAAACGTCACTTTTTTTATCATAAAAAACAACTAATATAAACTCATATCACCAAAAGCTACAAACATCAACTCCTAATACCTGAACAACATTCGAAAAATGAAAAAAACATCAGCATCAGAAAAATAACATTACAAACATCAACTCTTATTACCAAAATTTCAGTCGGAAAATGAAAAATATCAATATGAGAAAATAAGGAAACATGGCCAACCAAAAAGAAGAGTCGGGCAGAAGGTTCAAACCAGTTTGCTGATAGTAAACTCAGTCAAATAAATATTAAACCTCAACATGTATCTCAAGAACATAAATTCTTCAAAATAAAAATTCTAGCAAGAAGTTTCGAACTCCAGACCTCAAGCCACAACATCCAAGGTCCTAACCACTGCAACAAACAAGCATTGCTAAACATACTCTGAGTGAATAAATATTAAACCTCATTCATAATAATTTTGAAGTATACATCAACCTGAAACATTATTTTGAAGTAAATATCATTCGATTTGCAGTATACACCAATCTGCAACACCATTTAGAAGTAAACATCATTCGATTTGCAATAAACATCAACCTGCAACATCATTTAGCAGTAAACATCATCCGATTATCCTCTCAGTAGTGAACAACGAGATTATCAAACGACAAGATTAAACATCAACCTACTCTAGCTGGCGTGTCGTCGGAGTTCAACGCAACCGGCAGTGACGGAAAAGTCCTAGCCGCTTGCTCTCGCCGCCAGTGTCGCCGGAGTTCTCTGGCGCATATCGCTGAGAAGATGAATTCTGGATCGCTAGCGCATATTCGCTGAGATCGTCTCCGCGCTGCCGCCGGAAGAACTAAAAACTGTCGGAAGAACTAAAAGCCGCTTCCTCCAACTCTTCCGCTGCAGCATCTCCGCCGTCTTATCAATCTCGTCGGCGGAAGATGAAGTTGTGCAGAGGACGGGGTTTCTGAGGCTTTGCAGAAGAATGAGCCACCGCCGATGGAAGTGGTTGAGATGGAGGAAGAAGAAGCTATACAGAGGATGAACGAGAAAGATGGATCCACCGCCGTGGGAAGGGGTTGAGGCGGCAGATTGGAATAGGTTGGAGGAAGAACCGGGAAGACGACCAAAAAATTGGGGTTTCTGAATCTAATTTCTAAAATAAAATTGATATATACATAGTTATTATATTTACAAAGTAAGTCCTCCATTTTTAAAGCAAATTTTAAAATAACCCCATTCCATTTAGTATATATAATAATTGCATAATAATTCCCGCCTAAAGTTTAGGATGCGTAAAACAAGATTTTGTGAAAAGTGAGAGATTAGAATAAACATAATAAATTTCAACCACAACTAGACTAAATTAGGAAATAATGAAAATGAAAATATTTGATTAAAAGGAAGAAGACAAAGAGCACTATAATTATGGACTAAATATCAAGCTACTGCATGACATATGTTATATAATTTTTTTTCCAATAAATACTAGTAGAGTACCATATATTATTAATTGAAATATTCAGATTAATTGAAGAATTTTTTTAATTTAAAATATTAAATTTTAGTCATGGAAAATTATATGAATTATGAAGTGAAAAGATTAATTTAATTAGAAATCTTTAAATATTAAATACAATAAAATTGATTGTTTTTATAATATTTCATTCAATTTATTTAAATAGTAATTATTAATATGTTGATATTCATTTTAAAATTTTATCATAATTATGTGTATCTTATTGCAATAAATAAAAGTAAATATCAAATGACCTTATTAGTCTAACTATTTATAAAATGTCCCCATTTAACAGTTAAATGGTTTAAAACAACACTTTGCCATATATAAATAAATAATATGTATGCATATTTCTATCAAAAAATACTCTATTGTTGTATAAAAAAATCTGAATATTTTGTTATTTCATATTATGTGTTTATTTGGATTTTCTTTAGTGATATATATATATATAGATACAATATGATGAGATATTTATGGTTTTTAATCCTTAGAATTATATATTCTAACAAGTTATGATTGATTATATATTGTAAAGAATTAAAATCAGTAACATATTATAATATTAGTATGTTATTTTGGATAACTTTGGATTTAAGTTAGTCAAATTGAATTCAATATTCCCAGTTGACACCACCACCACATCAAACCACATAAATAAATAAAAAAAATCTATTATATGGTGATTGAGAAGACACGTTAAAAAATCCCTTCTCAAAATAACCTATTGTGATTTTAAAAAAGTAGGTATAAAACACTTAGTCCAATTCATAAAAAAAATATAAAGTGGAGGGATTTTTTCAAAAATAAATCATTTATAGATGATAGGAAAAATGTCAAACGGTGATTACGATGAGTGGAACTGACATCCAACTTAGTTATCCTCTAGCAAATAATTAACTAATTGCAAAGATATTAAAATTACATGTCAAGCAAACTAATAGTTTGTACTATTATAGATTAGAAATCCAATAAAAATTGTTTAAAATCATCAAGATATTAGCTTACTTCCCACGGGCACTTTCTCTTTATAGTAATAGGTGCGAAAAAACCTTTACTATGTATCTTTTCCGATATGATTCCTTCAGCCTATTTTGGTGATTCAATCTTGAATTCGCCACCCAATGAGTAGAATCAGTAACTGCGAAAAATGCAAAAACTACAAACATCTCAAACCCAAAAAGATGTGATAGTAGTAAAGAGAGGGGAGGAGAAGGCATTTGATGAACAAAAGAAGGATGTTTTGGGGTTAAAAGGTGTGCTGAGCAGTAGATCAGAACAATCGATGGTGAAAGAAATTTAAGTGGAAGCTGTTGAGGAATCCCAAAGGTTAGAGGATATGGAGCTCAATCCTCACTGAAGGAAAAAATAGGTACAATACTATGAACCTATTGAAATTAAGGGTATGATAATTGGGATGATTACTGAAGATGAGGTGCAAGAGAGTATGAAACATTGAAACAGTGGGATACGACTGTGATGTGTACAACAATGGGAAGTAATCCTCCTTATAGAGCAATGGAAGGTTTCTTTTACCGAATTTGGGGTAAAAAATAAGTAAATCGTGGTTGTTGAATTCAAGGGTGTTTATGTTAAAATTCCAAAACAAAACTAATAGAGATGATGTACTAGAGAAGGGGATTATAGTTTTTGATGGGAAGCCAATGATTATCAAATCCTGGGTTCAAAATGAAGAAGTCAGGGAGCCTGAAACTGTACCTGTTTGGACCCAATTACCTGGACTGCCACTAGCATACTGGGATCCTGATGCGCCCCAAACTGTTGTCGTTATATCCACTGCTTTTTTAGTCGGAACCTGCAAGACAAAGCCCTCTGAGTGGTCTGGGGGAAGAGTTTCTGATGCTTCAGTCGGGAAGAGTACCTTGAATTTATCATATGTTTCTTGGGTACGACCTCGGGTTTCCCTCCAACGAGTTTGTGGCTTCGAACTTCGATATAGTTGCTTTAAACTCAATCGTTGGACATGGGGGACAATTTTTAAGTCCCTCAAGAATTCGAGGGTTCACCACCGGGGTCAACACAGAGTCATACGATTTGAACCCGGCCTTCAAGTAGATTCACTTGTAAAGGGTTCAATCCTCATCTTTCTACTTTTTAATTAAGTACTAAAGAATATGAATTTTCCTATGAATCCATCCATTTACACGGGGACTCCAAGCTTTGAAAAATAATAAATAGGGAGGTTGCGATCTCTTATTTCTGAGACGGCTTCGGAAATAAGAAGTGGATAGGTCATGAGGGGCGTGTTTCCCATTGACGCCTTCAAGCCCGTGAAGTCCATGCAAATTGCACGCGCGCCACTTTTCCCATTGATTTCAAGAATATTTTGCCCATGCGGCCCATTATCCCATGTTTTCCTTGATGTTTGGCGGCTCGAGGTAGTCATTGATTTTCTTTTTCACCTTCTATAAATACTGCCTCCAAGGGTCTTTACTCACTTTTCACCCAGATATCCTAAATCTATTTTCCTTCTACTATTTTTCAAAGTTTCCGCCATTTCCTAGAGAACTTTGGCCAGTCAATTCCGCTCAATTCATCCATGTCGATTTTAACTAGTAAGTCCCTTGTTTTCCCTTTTGTTAGCCTCCTTATTTTTTTTTCATTTCCCAATGTCGCAAACAATCATGGTGGGGGAAGGGGAGGGGAATGGGACATCCCTACTACTTCCGGTCATCCCTACTACTGGTGGAGTTGAAAACTCTCGCCTTCAGGGGTCCGACTTCGTTCCTTCATAAGCCGCTAGTTGTAGTTTTTTAGCAGTGGGGGAAGAGAGAAAATGACTAATTTTCTGGTGCCTCCACCGGGTTTTTGCCGGATGTGGGTTACTTCGAAGGAAAGGGTTCAAAGGGAGGTGAATTCCAGGAGGGATGAAAAGGGTCGATGCTTCTTCTACAAGGAGATTTTAATCCCTATTCTCAAGAGCCCCCAACCAATTTCCATAGAAATTTCCTGTCTGTTATCTACCCTCCCATCAGTGGATAGGGTTCCTGAGGACTTGAGAATGAAGGTCCTCCGAGATGACAAAACCCCCTAGTCCCCTATGGTCGGGAGGTGCGCTATATATGAACGTCAATTTAGGTTTGGGCTCTGTTTTCCCCTTCCCCCTATCCTCTCTTGGCTTCTTGAGGAGAACCATATCAATTTGGCCCAACTCCATTCTAACTTCATACTCTATGTTATGGCGTTCATGACCCAGTTCGAAAACCTAGGTATTGCCCCCAACTACGAACTCTTTAGGTCCCTTTACTACCTTTCTCGTAGCAAAGACATGGTGTACAATAGTGTGGCAATAAAGGAGATCCTAACTCTTAGCAATTGGTTCTCGGATCACACCATTAATATTTCTTCGAACCGCGGGGACTGACAAAAGCCTACGATCTATACTTTTGATAGTGAGGTTGAGTGTTATTATGTTTCGAGGTGGAACTCAAAACCTAAGTTCGAGAACATTTAAAACTATTCCACTCCAGAATTTGTGGTCGCAGATAAGGATAAGTTTTTAGGTGAGTCCCCAGACATAACTTCCTATGGGAAAAACATGTAAGGTTACTCTTGGCCATCAGAGGTTTACGAAAAGTGGGTGTATGGACAGGACCCAGCTTTTATTAAGCCACCCCTCTTCCAACTTCTCAAAGGTCCCTTATGCTGAGAAAAAAAAGAGGAAGAGAGAAGCAAACCCAAGAGGGGGAAGAAAAGAGCCCCTTCGATTTCTGAGGAGGTGGCTTAAAAAAAAGCCAAAGAAGGTCAAGATTTCTAGCTTTTCGAAGCCCTTAGAGCCCATTGTAGCTGAAGATCAGAGGGACACCGGGGTTATGGAGGTCTCTTTTAAAAGTTCCCCCATCGGACGAAGGTGTTTGCAGCGCTTTAGTTTTTTTTAAAAAAATTCTCTTACTATTTTTGTGATTGTTTTACTAACCCCCCTCTTTTTTTGAGTGGGCTTCTGCGGTGAGTTCGTTGATGTTGAATGTGAAGAGGAAGAGTTTCTTTTTGAAGAGCTTCTTAAGAGCCCTCTTTCCACGTTTTCGGATCCGGAATAGGACGGGGGGACTACGACCAACAACAAGAGGGACCGTGACGGTTCTTCGAGCTACGACCCTAGCCCCCAGAGACATAAACCTAATGGTGGGGCTCAGCTTGAGTTTCCCAATGACTCCCATGTTGATCTTACCTCGGGAGAGGTTGGTTCCACCGTGGGAGCTCTCAACTCTGTCTAACGGGATTTCCAGGTGAAGGTCCGTATGGCTAAAGATTTCGCCACTCATGCTGTCGAGACAATGGAGCTTTGGCAGAAGGTAGAGAGTGCTAACTATAAGCACAAGAAGGAGTTGAAGGAGATTCAAGAAAAGTTGGCGAAATCAGAGGGGATAAAGAAGAAGTTGCTGGAGGCCGAACAGTCGTTGAGGTCTTATCCAGTGAGAATGCCCGGTTGAAGGGTCTTTGCTCCGCCGAGCAGCATGCCTCCATTTTTTAGGCTTACACTAACAATCTAGTGAAGACCCGGGTGTTTCGGGAGTTCTTCTCCTTGTCTGGGACCTGCATGGGGTTTTGTAAGAACGCCATTGCCACCTCTCTAAGTAAGGGGCTTCCTGCAGAGTATGCAACTATGTTGGAGGTACACAAGAACCGACATCCGATCCTCCCAGATCAACCACCTTTGATGGAAGTCCTCCAAGACGGTGGTATCAAGTTCCCATTGCTCGAACACTTCAAATACTCCGACAGGTTCTTCACCTCGAAGAAGATCCGTGAGCTCAATGTGGACGAGGATGGGGAGTGGAAAGAGCAGGACCCCCTAACTCGACGAAAGACCATGCGCAAGCCCTCTACTTCGAGCATCCTTTAGCCATATTAATCAGGTTGGGACGTAGCATAGGAGGAAAGGTATGAATTTTAGTTGTTCTAGATATTTTTGCATCTCCTACGTTTCAAACCTATTATTAATGGAATTTTCTTTCTCACTTGGGTGTTTTCACTTGCTTGTATATTTTAAATTTTATAGAAATTATCCTCGGTTCCTTCTTTCCCCTTCCTACACTCAGAGAGGGTCCATCTTCGACTTCTTCTTTCAAGTGATGAAGAAGTGGTATCATGAAGTCGAAGAGCGGGAATGTGACTATTGAATAGCAGCGAGATGGTATTGGTGTCGATCCTTCCGCCTCGAAGAGGAACTCCGAGCCGTTAAGGAAGAGTTGGCATCAGAGCAGAGTGGCCGATACAAAAATCAGGGTCTGTCTGGCAAGCTAAATCGTCTAGGAGGGAGTTGGCCTTGTTGCGAGGTGGCTGGCACGAGCCCTAAAAGGGTATGATCGATGAGCTAAGTTATTTAAGGGAGGAGAGGGACCTCTTAACCGCTGCCCGGGATGGGCTAGCCGACGACCACAACCAATTTCTTACCGAGATGACCCCAATGCAGGATTTAGCTTGACTCAATAATTTTTTAATGCAACTAAGGCATTTAAGTCATTTGGGTCTTCTTCGAGCACCCAGTCAACCATGGCCCATTATCATCTCGAAGCCCAAAAATATCTATCAGATGCCAAGGCTCTTTGGGACATCGTTCGGGAGACCACCTCAGAGCTCGAGGGTTGGAAAAGGATGATCCAGAAACTTCAAGATTTAGAGAGGTCAGTTAGCCAAACTGAGCAATTGTGCTAGGTTGCTTATCAAGAACGGGATCGACTCAAAGAGGATGCCAAGGAGCATCAGAGAACTTTCAAAGCTTATAAATATAGCATCCAATCCTACTTCCTTTGGCTAAGAATGATGGTGCCTACCCTCATTGATAACCTTGAGTTTTACCTTCAGGAAACTGTGGACATCATGAAGCGTAAGGAGCTCGACAGGCACCCTAAGTACAGTAGAGCTTATGATGAGGATGAAATATAGCTGAAGGATATAAGGGGTATGAAGAAAGAGGCCTCAAGTTCTTGAGAACTTTCGGGAAAAAATCTAAGGGAAAAAAGTGCAGCTTCGTGCTCCTAGGGTCTGTGTTCTTCTGGACCTTTTACCAGGAGCGGTTTTGTATTCTCCTGTTTGGGTCCACAAGTGGACTAGGAATGGAGATCATCCTCCGGGCTCTCCACTCAGCCAACAAGCTCTTCACAAGGGGTACGAGCCCCCCAGATCATGCGAGATCCACACCAGCTCAGAGAGAGCTCTATTCGACCAACATTGGCTGTGGTGGTACCTCAAGCAACATACAAGGGAACTCCTCCAGCAGAGAAATTGAGATAGCTGAGGAGGATGAAGATCCCGAAGATGTTACCCTTTATCGGAGGCCTAAAAACTTGGTCGGCTGACCATCAAGCTCATCCCAGCTACGAGGGACGGCCGATCCAGATGGGGAGGCACTAAATCTGATGAAGGATTTCTTAACGGCCATATCCCCTATCAAATTCGAGGTCATGGAGAACCCCTCCATCCCTTGGGAGGATCTATTCTACCTTTAGTAAATAATCTGTTGGTTATACTATAATATTTTATTATTTATCTGATGTATGTGGGGGTTCGGCCCCCTTACTTGCAAGCCATTTACGGCCTTTCGTAGGTTTGAATAAGAAGAATATTTAAGCCTTCTACATGTATCTTTATTCCAGGTATTTTATGCAAAGGTGATTTCGATCTCGAGCATTTGTCAAGGGTTTTCATCCCTTGTACGCTCATATATATGAAGGGGGACTCGACCCGGAGATTTTGTCAAGGGTTTTCGTCCCTTGGGCGCTTAAATATTCGAAGGGGGATTCGACCCCGAGCATTCATCAAGGGGTTTTGTCCCTTGAACGCCTAAATATTCGAATGAAATTTTGACCCCGAGTGTTCCACAAGGGTTTTCGTCCCTCAGACGCTTATATATTCGAAAGGGATTTTGACCTCAAGGGTTTTTGTCCCTCGGACACTCATATATTCGAAGGGGATTTTGACCCCACACATTCCTCAAGGGTTTTTGTCCCTTGGATGCTCATATATTCAAAAGATATTTCAACCCCGAGCATTTGTCAAGGGTTTTTGTCCTTTGGATGCTTATATATTCGAAGGGGATTTCAACCCTGAGCGTTCCTCAAGGGGTTTTGTCTCTTGGACGCTCATATATTTGAAGGGGATTTTGACGCTGACCATTCCTCAAGGGTTTTCGTCCCTTGGATGCTCATATATTCGAATGGGATTTTGACCATAAATTCTTGACAGGCCACAGAGGCCTTTCAAGTTCTTGACACTCCTTGTTCAGGAGAGCGGGGTATTTACACCTCCTCGAATTATTGCATGTTCTAGTACTGAGCCAAAGATTAGAATAATTCAAAGAAACACACTTTGATAGACAAGTAATAGAAACTGGGAACCTCCATTGACTTACAGGAAGTACTTTCATTGAAGGTGTTCCTTATCATATAAGTATTTTTAGGTGAGCTACTTTCCGGCCTTACCAAATCTACTGAGATTTAGGAGAGTAGTACCACCTAAGGTTCGAGGCATTCAATCTCCGGGGAATTGACTCTCCTTGGGGTGTTTCCAGCACATAGCTGCATCCCGGGTATGCTTCGACGAATCGGTAGAGTCCTTCTTAGTTTGCTTCCAGTTTGTCTTCTGCTTTTGTCATTTCTCCTCATTACGAGATCCCCTAGGAAGAACCATATTTTTTTAATCCTCTGGTCATGATACCATTTGATTTTTTCCTTTACCTTGGCTTCGTGGAGGGATACCCTTGCTCTTTTTTCCTCAAGAAGGTTTAGGTCCAATCGGCGTTGCTCGTCATTGACCTCCTGGTTTTTGTTTCTTTTGGAAAACCTTCGACATGTAGGAAACTTTATTTCATAGGGGATTATCGCTTTCGAACCGTAGACCATGCTACACAGAGTTGCGCCTGTGGAAGAGGATTCCACATTTCGATAAGACCAAAGCACACTGGGCAATTCATTGATCCAATTTCCTCCAGCCCCTTCGAGCCTAGACCTGATGCCATTGACTATGGTTCGGTTCGTAACCTCCACCTACCCGTTGGCTTGGGGATGGTACATGCTGGTGACCTTCTGGCAGATCTTGTATTCCTTACACCAGCTTTTGAACAGGTTACTAATGAACTGGGTTCCATTGTCAGTTATGATGGTTTGAGGGATCCAAAAATGACAAATGATGTTTTTTCCAGCATAACCCAATCACCGGCCTCCCTTTTATGCCGGTTAAGGCTTTGGCCTTGACCCACTTTGTGAAGTAATATACATTCACGATTAGGTATCAAAAATGGCCTGGAGCTATTTATATTCATCATTTCCTCTTGGGGAACATGGGTGATTGGTGCAGGACGCTGGCATTGATGGAAATATTGAATGTGCTTATTAACTTCATTTAACATTTTGGCCAGTAATACCCAGCTAGAAAGAGTTTTTTGGCAATCAATCGAGCCCCCTGGTGACTCCTGCATGCTCCCCTGTGGGTCTCGCTGATTAATTATTCAACTTTATGGGGGGTAACGCATCAAATAAGTGGATGCAAGTAACTTCGCCAATAAAGCACATGTTTGTGGATTATATACTTGGGAGCTTTTAGTCTAACCTTTCTCGCCTCGATGATTTCTTCTGAAAGGGTACCATCTTAAAGATAGCTAGAGATTGGTGTTATCCATGAATTTTCTTCTTCCACCATCATTACTATTGTTTCTTCTTCGAAGCTTTGTTTACTCAGTGTCTCCACTATCAAACGCCCCTAAGACTGCAGGTCTAAGTCTGACAAAGCCAGCTTGCTTAAAGTATCAACCTTGTGGTTCTTTTCTCGAGGGACTTGATTCAGGGTGTAATGGTTGAAATGTTGAAGAACGAGATTAACCACCTACAAATAACACTGCAAGCTTCTTTCCCTAGCCTTGTATCCCCCCTTGATTTACTAGTTCATAATTTAGGAATTGCTATAAATTTCTAGACTTTGGACTCCTAAGTATTTAGCAAGTCAAAGCCCAGTGATTAATGCCTCATATTCCGCTTCATTTTTCATGGCCTTGAAGTAAAATGTAGAACATAGGGATAAATTTTTTTGTTGGGGCTTGTGAGCAGAACCCCTGCTCCACTTCCTCCTGAGTGGGAAGACCCATGACATATAGCTTCCACATTTCCTCGAACTCTCCGTCATCCTCAATTGAAACTGGCTCTGTAGTTTCCATTATGAGATATGCCAGTGCCTAATCCTTGATTGCTGTTCTTGGGAGGAACTGAATATCATGTTGGCCGAGTTCAATTACCCATTTCATCATTCATCTTCGGTTTGAGAAGCACTTGTCTGATGGGTAACTTGTGAGGAAGATGATTTTATGGCTTTGAAAATACGCCCAAAGGCATCTTGCGGTGTGGTCCAGGGCTAGGATTCATTTTTCGAGAGTGGTGTAGCACATTTCAGGACCATGTAACGCCCTGCTGACAAAGTAGATGTGGTACTGCATTTTTTCTTTTTCTTTCACAAGGATCGCACTTATTTCTAAGGGGGGGTCGAAATGTATAGGTAAAAATATTCCCTCTTCTTTGGCTTCATTAGGGTGGGCAAGCTTCACATATGTTCTTTTAAATCTCTAAAATCTTGATCACACTTCTACGTCCATTAATGATTTTTTGCCTTTCAAAGCACCTCGAAGAATGGCAAGTGTTTTTCAGCACTTTCAGAGAGGAATCGACTGAGTGCCGCCATTGATCTTTCAAGCCCGTGGACATCATTGATAGTTTGAGGGGGCTTCATGCTTATCAAATCCTCAACATTCTCCGGGTTTACGTTGATCCCCCGTTACAAGACCATGAACCTTAAGAACTTTCATGCCCCACTCCGATCACACATTTAACTAGATTCAACTTCAGGTTTGCGGTTCAGAGTCTTCGGAAGGTTTCTTCAAGATCTAGCAATAATTGATCATAGTCCTTGTTTTTTACTACCATATCATCCATGTATATTTCCATATTTCTGCCTATCTTCTTCTCTAAGAGCTTGTCGGCCAACCTTTGATAGGCTGCCCCTGCATTTTTTAGGCTGAATGGCATCTTCTTATAATAAAATGTCCCCACGTCTGTGATGAACGACTTTTTCTGTTTATCCTCCTCCGCCATAAGAATCTGGTGATAGCCTTTATGGGCATCGAAGAAGGCTACGACTTTGAATCTTGCTATGGCTTTGACCAACATGTCGATGGAGGGCATGTGGTAGCTGTCTTTTGGATAAGTTTTGTTCAAATCAGTAAAGTCTATGCATATTCGCAAAGTTCCGTCATGCTTGGGGACCATGACAGGGTTTGCTAGAGGTTCTGGGTAGAATGCCTCTTTGATAACATCCACTTTCAGAAGTTTCTGGACTTCCTCATTTATGGCATAGGCTCTTTCAGGGGAAAATGACATTATCTTTTGCTTGACAACTTCTGGGAAGGATCTACGTTCAGTCTGTGAACCATCAATTGCTCGGGCACTCCCGTGAGGTTGGTCATACTCCAAAATTTTTTATCCATGTGGTCATCGAGGAGATCTTATAGTTTTTTCCCATTGCGGGTGGTATCTTCTTTCCTACGTCCACCGTTCCTTGTGATCGAACAGCTAATGGTTTGGTGTTCGGGGGTATAACTTTTCCATTAATTGAAGCCACTTTGTCCCTCCTATTTGCTTCTTTCAGGGTTGTTTCTAAACAGCTTCTAAATGTGGACTGATCTCTCCTGACGAATGCTGCCCCCTTTTTTGTGGGGGAATTTCTTCGTTTAGTGGTGGGGGACCATATGGCTCGGGCCTAGCACATCCAGGGCCTTCCCAATATCACATTATAGGGGGATATGACATTGATCATAACGAAGCTGCAATCGACATTTACTTCTTTATCTCTATCTGCTACCTTGACTGGGAGGTTTATTACTCCCAGAGGGAGCACTGTTTTTTAGTAAAGCTAGATAGGGGCAAAGTCATTCTCCTCAAACTTTCACATCCTAGTCCCGGCTGATCGAAGCAGTTTGCAAACATCACTTCTACTCCACTTCCATTATCTACAAACACCCTTTTAACATAGCAATCTTCGATTCTGGCATGGATCACCATCGAGTCCGTATGAGAGTTCAAATGGATACTGGGTCTGCTTCTGAGAAAGTTACGGGCTTCCTCTGGTTTAAATATTTTCTGGTTGGGTTCTGCAGGGGGCATATAATGAGGTTAGGCTTTGATAATGGTGTTCGAGAATAGGTCACTCACCACCGCATTAATAAATTTATTACCCTGTTGGCCTCGCACCTTGATTCCTATCTGCCCAGCCTCTTGGTTGGGTATTCCATTCTCGCTTGGCTAATTTTTGACCCAATCCCCGTTGTTTTCTTGTTGCTCAGGGCCGCCTTTGTTGGATCCCTTTTTATAGGGTTTCCAGCCGTGGAGACCTCATTTTCTTTTTGAGGAACCTTCTCCCTTTGAACCTTAGACGTAGTCTAGGAGTAAACCCTCTTTTGCGCACATATCGATTTCCCTTTTTATATGGATACACTCATTCGTACCATACCCACACTCTTTGTGGTGATTGCATAACTTAGGTGAATCCCTTTTTCCGAGAAAGTATTTGCCTGGAGGGGGAGCACGGAATAACCCATTATGGATCGAGTGTATTTCTGTTTGTGACTTAGATAGGGGGATGTATCCTTCAAACCCCTTGTTCAAAGCCTCCGACCTCTTTGATTTTGACTCAAAGGCCTTAGAAATCTTCTCACCCCACCTATCCCCCTCTCTCTTTTGCTTCATAACTTCCTCAATTTTGAGTACTGTTCCATAATTTCTTGCAGCTACTGCAAGGTTTCTGGTGTCTTCGAGACCAACGTTTTATACCAATCGAGGTTAGACATTCCCTTCATATAGCCCGGGAATAATCCATCATCTGTATGATTGATCACACCAGGCTCTCATCCACACATCGATGGTATAATACCTCCATTAACTCGCCAGATCGCTGTTTGCTTTGGTAAAACTCAATCAAGATTTTGGTAAACCTTTTATTTTGGAAGAATTGGTTTTGTAGGGCTCTTTCGAAGTCCCTGTAGGAATGCAGCGACCCCTTACCCAATTTTTTGAACCACTCTTGAGCTTTTCCTCGAAGTTAGCTCTCTACCAACTTGCAGTCAGCTTTTCGTTAAAGTTTCTCGAGTTCATCAGACTAAGGAAGGTCTGTATAAACTCACGGGAGTCTGTGTCTCCCCTGTATGTGGGGAGCTCCTCAAGTGGTTTTATATCGATTAGCCACTAAGTCTCCATGATTATTGATCTGAAAGGAGAGAAGCAACATGGACTGAGGGCCCAATCAACCTATCCAACTCCTTTACGAGAGCATTACTCGATTAGCCTCCCATTCGCTGATCTCCGTAATGGCTTGATATAAGAGAAATTGAGGTTCAAAGCCATATATCTGGGCCACGGTCCCCCATGGAAGAGTTGTGGCATCGCTGTTGCCCTTAGTCATAAGGGTCGTATCAGGGAACCTCTGGTCGAGGCTATGGATGCATTTCACTTTTGTAATCAGGGAAGCACCCCACTGGCCAGGTTACTAGTCGAGGAATCATTTGATTTTCCATATGAGGAGTTAGGACATGCGTCGAATATGCCAATTTTTTATCCAACCTAGGGAATGTTGGTTGGGATCGGTCCGGTGCACCCATTTCCATATTCACTTGGTAGGATTCCCTCGGGGTGGCCTGGAGCTAGAATCTTGGCTGCGCCATTAGGGGCATCTAAGGTGGGGGAGCTAGCGGCTGCTGGATTATTCTCTAGTGAGCATCAGAGGTTCCACTTGGTAACTAGCAGATCGAAAGGTTTGAGCTAGTTACACCAGATCTTGCTGGGATAAAGAGGGCACACTATTCGTGCCTTGAGTGGTTCGAGCAACACCTGTTGCCGCTCCCCACCTGAGAATCTACCAAAGCCTCCGTAAATTGTGGCTCGTCTCCTTATTGCTGATATGCTTGGATTTGCGAGGCAGGGATTCCGAAGCCTCCTGCCTGAGGCTCGTCGCTAACCTCCAATCTCCTGGAGGGCATGACAGACTCAATCTGTGACCCCTTGGGGTTTTCCATCGCTAAGATCTGTTCTGCAACCGTCACTGGGGGTCTGTTCGCGGCACTTGAAGGTGTTGGGGGTAGGAGTGCATTTTCTTGCTTCCTCCCTTTCTAATCCAGTAAGGATATTGAACTTCTTCGCCGGTGTCCGAGGCTTTACTTATGATTTGTTCACTTCTATGCATTGTGTTTGCTGTAGAAGTAGACATGAACAACGAATTTTGTAGATAAGACTTATGAGCCCATTAGGCATGCCAATTTGATGCCCCCAAAACCATTGTCATCGTATCCACCGCTTGCTTGGTCGGAACCTGCAAGACAAAGCCTCCGGAGTGGTCTGGGGGAAGAGTCTCTGATGCTTAAGTCAGAAAGAGTGTCTATCAAATTAGGATGAATAGTTGGGCATACAGTGTTACCTTTCTCCTTTAAATAGGATGGTAGATATGACAACTCTTTTGTTTGCTTGTGTAGTAAGTGCCAACTCTTCCCTGGGCTGGCCTAATGTTATTTCCAAAGGTTATTACCTTGTGCATAAATAAGGTAACTTGGGCCAGCTACGCTAGGCACTTGGGGCCCAGTGTAAATACGCATTATCAGATCCAAAGATAATCAGCAAAACACTTAGCCCACTGGGAAAGCCATTGAGTATGGATAGAATGACAATGGAGAAGGAGAGACCATCTTTTGCCAAGGTTCATGTGGAGGTGAATATAAGTGAAGAATTACCTGACAAGCTCTTATACTTAAATGAGAATAAGGTGATAATGATCCAAGAGGTGAAATTTAAGTGGAAACCTATAAAATGCACTAAATATGAAATGTTTGGGCATAAGGACTCTGAGTACAAGAAGAAACAAAAGGAGGAAGGCAGAATGATGAAATCTAAGCAAATATATATCCTAGTTAAGAGAAATGTGAAGAACTTGTAGTTGGCAACTGACCCTAAATAAAAACAATCACTGAAAGTAAAAGAGCAGATGACCAGTACAATGCAAAAAGAGGTACAAGGAGAAAATGAAGAGGAGTTTCAGATATTAAAAAAGGTGGAAGATCAGTTATGTTGAAGGACAAGGTGGAAGCTGAGTGTTCAGGTAAAAACTATTCACTGCTTTCTGATCCACCTGATGAATGAAAATATAGCTTGCTGGAACATTAGATATATGAATAAGTGTAGAAAACACCAAAAAAAATTGGGAAGTTCTGTGGGATGAACAACATAGGGTGTTTGAGTTCACTTGAAACTAAAGTAAACGAAGAAAATAAAAAAAGGTGTGGAGTAATATTGGTCTAGGCTGGGAAGTAGAAACAAATGGAAAGCAAGTTAAGGGAGGAATAATATGGATATGGTGGAGAAATGATCTGTTTGATATGAATATTGTCCATTTGGGAGAACAATGGATTGATATCGTATATATGACAGTTGTGTATGGTTACAATACCATTGAAATGAGAGAACCTATGTGGGAGTTTCTAAAAAATGTTGGAGCCGGAGATGATAGACCCCAGATCATTCTGGGAGATTTTAAATCTCCATTAAGGGTAGAAGATAGAGAAGGTGGAAATGCAGTAGATGAGAATGAAACTGAAGATTTTCAGGAACTAATGGATCTGAACCTTTTGACTGAGATCAAAACTGTAGACCATAATTTCACTTGGTGTAACAGAAGAAGCTTTGGTGAAAGAATCCAGGGAAAAATGGACAGGGGGGTTATGAATCAGGAATGGATAAAACATATGGAAGGAGTATACTGTGAAGTGAACCAGAATCATTGTCAGATCATTTTCCACTGATACTGAATTGGCATGAGAAGAAGAGAAGAACAGTAAGGAACTTTTAATACTTTAATGTGTGGGAGAACTCAGTTATGTTTCAGGCAACAGATAAATGTATCTGGAACCAGAAAAGTATGGAGACAATGAAAGACTTGGTTGAAGTTTTGAAAGAACATGAGAAACGATTGGAGGCTTTAAACAAGTGAGACTTCTCTAACATTGAACAGAGTGTCATCAAAGCTATGGAGGAATGGGTTAAAGCTCAGGAAAAATTAAATGAGGAACCTAGAAATGAATCCAAGCGAATGAAGATGAGGTAGTAAGGAAAAAACTGGAGATGCTGGAAGATTCAGAATTCAGTTTTCCGCAGCAAAAAAACTAAAATACAGTGGCTCATGGAGGGAGACAAGCCAACAAAAAGATTTTATGTAGCATTGAGGACAAGACAGTACATAAACTATATTTTGAACATTAAGGTTGATGGAGGAATCATTTATGAGCAGGGAAAGATTGAGGAGTACTTGAAAACTTATTTCCAGAAACACTTAGGGATCAGGAAAAAAAACTTAAACCTGGAATCTGAACTGGCTAGCTATGGTGGAGTACTGAGTATCAAGTAGCAAGCAGACTTGATCAAACCTATTACAATAGATAAGATCAAAAAAGTAATGTGGGTAATCCATGCTAACAAAAGTCCAGGAAAATATGGTTACACCTGCCAATTTTTCCGAAAAACATAGAGGATAACAGGAGAAGGAGTGACAAAAGCTGTTCAGAACTTTTCTGAAGAGGATAAAATACCTAATATGCTGAATGAAGTTGTGATTTCACTCGTACCAAAGGTACCTAATCCTCAGGTAGCCTCTGAATTTAGGCCAATTGCATGTTGTTCAATAGTTTACAAAGTGATAACTAAAATACTTTGTTCTTGACTAAGTGATAATCTGCTAGATATAATAGGTCCAACCCAAAGTTCTTTTGTTAAGGGGAGACATATAGCACACAATATGCTGCTCACTCAGGAGTTATTGCATAAATATAATGTAGAGAGTATGAAGCAAAGTTGTGTAGTAAAAGTTTATATCAATAAAGCTTTTGATTGTATTAGTTGGGATTTTTGAATAAATTGGTCAAAGCTTCTGGAGTTTCCAAGTATTATGATTGACTGGATTAAAAGGACTACCATGAGCTATTCTTTCTGTCTAGTTGTAAATGGAAACTTCACAGAATCTTTAGAGGGGGGGGGGGGGGGGGAATGAGACCTCCTTTCCCAATTTCTATTTGTTATTATCATGGAAAGTCTGACCAGGTTAATGGAGAGAGAATACAGAAGAAGAGGCATAGAATATCATCAAAGATGAAGAAAAGTAGGCATACACACTTCACTTTTTGCAGATGATTTGTTAATATTCAGTGCTTCCACTCAGAAATCCATGGAAGGAGTTGAAAGGTGCTTGGAGAATTACATGGAAGTAACTGGATTGGCTATATGTGGGGGCAGAAATCCAGCATCTATTTCTCTAAAATGGATGAGAAGGAAAAAGCATTGTTGGCTGGTATATTGGAGGTGATGAAAGGGTGGTTACCAATTTAGTACTTGGGGCTTCCATTATCTCAAGCCAAATGGAACAAGGAAGATTGTGAGCAGATGATTGAGAAGATAAAGGAAAAATTGAAGTGTTTGAATTCTGGCAACATATCCTACGCAGGAAGGACACCGTTATAAACACAGTACTCTTAAGTATAGCAGGTTACCGGGCAAGTATCCTGAGCATTCATGAAGGTGTTTATGAAAGAATAATAAAGATATGCATAATCTTATTATTTGTAAGAGAAGAAGGAAAGAGAGGATTTACACCTATAGCTTGGAGCATACTGAGCAGAAACAAAACACTAGGAGGAATGTGATTAAAAGACCCCTCTGTGTGGAACAAGGCTACAATCTGTAAGAATCTTTGGGATTTGAACTAAAATAAGGATATGCTATGGGTGAGATGGATATAGACTTATTATGAATAATATGGAATTGGAGCATTGTAGATACAAATATGGAAACAGTGGAGCATGGAAGGTCTTATGCAGATTAAAAGAAAAATATTATCAGATCTTTAAGGAATACAGTGATACAAAAGGAAGGTTGATGATCAAAAAAGTTCATGATGTGATAAAGGGACAAGGGAAGAATGATAAGGTATGCAAGGGTAATGTTTTTGTGGATGCTTCTGGAGAATTTCCTTCCAATTGTGGACAGATTGCAGGAGTTTAGAATACTTGGAACACAACCCTTTTGCGGTATGTGTGATCAGAAAGACGAAACAACAAATCACTTATTTATAGAATGCATAGTTATGAGGAAGATAACAGAACCACTAGGCTTAACAGAAGTTGCAAATATGAGAATCTTAAAGAAAATGCTACAGATAGCAGCTAGGAGGAGATAGTATCAGAAGCTGATGAAATGGACTACTGCATTGTAAGGTGTGGATTGAAGTTTTAAAACAATAGGTTATTTCAAAAGGAGAAGCTAAAGGAAGAAACATTAGAACTACAGATTGAGTCTGAATGCAAATGCAGAAACTAGAGGAGATGGAAGGAGAAAATAGAAGAATTTTCAGCAGGAGAAATGTAGTTTGCTTTAGTTTGGTTTTTGTTTTGTATAATCAGTGTCAAAAAGAGGTTGTTTTGTTTTTCTTGATTTGTAAAGTCTTAGAGTGATGACCCAAAAATTTAAAGTTCTTTGATCTTAATATATATACTCATTCATACCAAAAAAAACTCAATTCCCTCGAAAATCATGAGCACCTATATTCAGTTCGAAAAAATAAGTGTATCACACTCGTAGTGTTAAATACAAATAAGTTTTCTAATTTATATCCAACACTTTCACCCAATATAAAACCTACTTCTCCTTTCAATTTTTCCCATCTTTCCACCACGTGGAGTTGGAAAAACTATAGTTTGTTTTAATTTATGATTCTATTGAATGTTTAGATTATATAAAAAGGTGTGGAAATTACCTCTATACAATAGTAGTGTTATTCAATCTGATCGATTATTTGTTCATAGTGATGTATTGTGCTCGATTTGAGTGTATATATCTAGGAAAAACCTACACTAATGGACGCATAAGGTGGATACTAATGGGGTACCATCGTATGCGGTGGCACTAAAGCTTGTTGATGCACTAGCATCAATATATATGTATCTGCGCAACACCATGCATTCCTGCATGTACAAGGGATTGCTGGGTTGGATCCCCACTGCAGTGAAGGTGTCTTTCAAATGGTTGATGATGTTCTCCTTATAATTCTATAAAGGGCGAACAGTGTTTCTCCCGATTGGATCGACTTATGGCCTGTTATGGAGCAGGGCTACGTCGAGCCTTTAGGAAATCGCCAAAGTTTGTTATCTAAATTGAAGGTACTCTCGGTTAGAAGCAGTTTCTTCAAAATCAGTTGGTAATTCTGTCCCGACCTTGGGTACGTGCCGAGTAATTCTTCTAACCATCGTGGTTGTTGAATTCACCACTGATGGTAGATTGTTTGTCACTGGAAAATTATATATTTCATGTGGAAAACCTTTGCGTGTAATTCCCTTTTGAGGCGTCGCTGAATAAGGTGAACAACTATTGATTATTGGGTTTTGCCGCGTGTGCCAATTGATGCGCATTGAGCGGCGATCTGACTGTCAAACCTTGCTTCAACACGTCAGACCTGCAAAACAAACTCTCCGGGGGTGGCTGGGGAAGAAATGCCGAAATCGGACCAAAAGTATTTAATATGAATGATGCGAATTGAATGAATGAAATAGAGATATACCGTAGTGTTTATTGGGCTTGATCCCTAAGATTTCTCTCAATTATAATGGGATAAATTTGTGTATTCCATGTAGGAACAAGCATCTAACTATAATATGATTACCATACATTCAATATACCATAATTGTACATGGAAAAGTTGTATGTGTCTTGTTGACAGAATCGAAGATAGAGATCTTCCCTTTGTCTTAGTCTTCGGCCCAGTGGATGGTGGTCGCATGGGCTTCGGCGTAATTAGAGAGTTTTGACTCAACCCTTATCAATCACCATAATAAATATAAATTATATTCTAATCCTCGTACTTTCAAAATATTTTATTTAGTTGTTCCACTAGTCTACTTCATTAACTTACTAACGATTGGCCTTTTCAACATATCTCAATGATAAGGTATTTCAATTAAAGCACCATTTTTTATTTGAACTTGACATGTGAAGTCTTTTCCTTTCATCGTTGCAAAAAAAAATCTAAGAACATGTGCAATGGGAGTTTGAGAGTGGGTTGAATTAAAAATTGGGACCGAATAGGGACGATTTTCCCCACAATGAGGTTTGAAAGTGGTTGGAATTGATTCCAACCGGGGCCCGGGTTCTCAAATGAGAACCGCCCCAATTCTACATTTTGGCAGAAAAGCTTATATTGTCAGTTTCAAGTGGAGAGAGGCTGCGCCCCTTTTGTGTTGTGGACTCCAGGGTGCCACGTGGTACCCTCAGATTGGGCCACGTGGCACCCTACCAAAATTTTAAAAAAGTTTTCAAATTAAGTAAAAAAATATTTTTAAAATTCAAAAATGGAAAATTTTACAAAAAAATTGATATTTATTTTTTACAATCTAAATGAAATTTTTGATCTTTTTAAAAATTAAAATTATATTTTAAAAAAAATATGTTTTTCTTTTGTTTAGTATGTTTCATAAAAGATATTTTGAAAATTAAAATTAATTTCAAAAATGAGATTTCAAAAAACAAAATCCAATTCAATAATTATAGGTGTATTATTAAATTTGACATTTAAATTTATTTTGTTAGGTAAATTTATTTGAATTAATTATTGAATGTATAATTAATCAGTAGGATAGAGAGAATCAAGTGGGGTCCATGGTGTGGTTTCCACCATTGTGGGGAAAAAAAGGAGTGTTTTAGTTGTGGTTTGAATTGTTGAGGTGGAGGAGAAAGATTGATTATTTAATGAATTGAAACCACAAGAGTGGTTTGAGAGTGGTTTTATCACTGCACATTGTCTAAAGCCCATCAAAATAAAATCAAAACCTACATATTGGTTTCAAAGATCCGATTAACTGGTGATAGAGTAATAAATTACTCTATTGGTTGTGTGTATTCATATAAAAGTATATGATAATGTATAAGAGTTATAAAGGTAAATATACATGGTTCTAGAAAACCCAAATAAACCCTAGAATATTATATTACCCTACTTACTTTATTATACCTTACCTAATAGGGTCAAGGTAGAACTTTGGTAAAAATATATTCTCGAGTTGAAGGTTAGATGACACACAAAATATCTTAAGTTTTCTAGAAGTCATATCTTATGAACAAATGATAGTGATAATGAAATAAAAATATTTTCCTTGTAGATAAAGTTATAAATGATAGTTAATTTACAGAATTAGTTTCCTTGTACGTTGTAGATAATAATTTCCTTATAGATTTTAGAATCCTATTAATGCTAGAATTTATATTGTACCCCTGTATATTGTAATAATATATAATCTAACCTTCAAGGAAACTAATTCTATGAGATAACAACCATATATAATTTTTTCTACAAGGAAAAAATTTCTATTTCCTTATCAGATAGTCGATTTGTGATTTTCATAACTGCACCTTTTAAGAAATGTGACATCAGTCACTATGTGATTTTCAGTCACAAATCTTACAAGGAAATGATTTCTATTTCCTTATCAATACAACAGTATCAAGCTAATGATCAAGAAAGGTTGAGACATCAAGTGACAACGGAGAAGAAGGGAAACCGTCACGAGCATGAGGAAAGAAGGTTTTGTCAAAACGAGCATATGACGAGTGAGATAAACCTTCTTGGTCACATGATCAAAGTAGTGATAACCCTTATATTGTGAGCTATACTCAACAAAAATGCACGGAAAATTGCAGAGAGCAGGCTTGTAAGTTGCACAAGGGCACAAAAATGGGAAAATGCACCAGCCAAACGGATGAAAATTGGAGTAGGTGGGGAGGTGACCGTGCAAAATAGAGTAAAAAGACTTTCCAAAAAGCACTTGAGTAAGAAGACGATTAATAGTGAAAGCAACACCGTCCAATGTGACAAATGTTGATCAAAACAATTTTTATCAATGTAGTTATAGCAAAACGATGTTGTTTGGTTAAAGGGGTAGTTAGATATATAAAAAAGAATTAATGTCCACAGTTGATAACAAAATGATACGATATAAAAAGTATAGAATTTTATTATAGTGTGATTTGGGATAAATAAAGCAAAAATGAAGCCGTTTTGTCAAAGGGAAAGTCAAACATATAAAACATCACCAATATCTCCCATTGATGACAAAATGTGATAATACAAAGAAATAAAAATTCTGATTATAATGTAATTTGAGAAAAGATGAGAAAAGAGAAAGGGTAACAAATAGTTAGAAAATAGAAAAGGCAACGCAAAATGAAAAAAAAATACTAATTTTGTACAATAAGTGCTGTGATTGGCCATCAATGAATGTGTTTGTCATGTCTTCCGCCTTGTTTTTATTATAAATTAAACACTTTTAACTATGGCAAAATTGTATTAAAAAAACCGTATTTCCATAAGCATATAGAAATATACGGTTGAATTAGAATTATCAAACGGTAAAAGATTTTAGTTGGAATATAAAAAACTTACTATGCAACGTGTTGTAATTATAAATATATGACCCGATTAAAGCAACTCAAAATTTTTATCCTAATTTCTTTTATTTTGCAGTTTAAACTTTGATTTTTTCAAAATTAAGCAAAGACCATCGTCTAAGAGACATACTCTTTAATTATTTATAAGTTATTTTAGAAGAAAAACATAAGTTCTTCTTCCCATACTTTTAAAATAAGTAAAGTTATCGTTTCGACAAACACATTTATTAGAATTATGGGGTGATATCATAAACCAATAGATACTTTAGCCTGCATGTTGCAATATGCTCTGATACTTTAGCCTGCATGTTGCACACTCCTTAGGAATAAATGAAAACAAGAACGGTTCTCTTTATCCCCCGCCGTATTCGGATAGTCATTCTATAAAATTCAATGAGTGCTTTGGAGATAAGAAGATTCAAAGTCAGTACAAGGAATAATATTGTAAATCCTAAAGGGCCTAAGGATATATATATATTCATTCTACTTTTGAAGAAAAAAAATACGGTGTGAACCTAGGAAAAAGTGTGCACCATATCCCCAAACACATGAACGAATCCGAAGTTCAATATTTGCACACGCCCTTAATTTGTTCAAATCTATACTCTGTACTACCAGTTAGCAACCCAAAATGGAAAGAATATGCATACATTGCATGCAACACATTTGTTCGCTAATTCTGTTAAGGTTATTTACGAGCCGAGATTTTGATTTCAATCAATGTCTTTTTCGGCAACTAGCAAGATAACATTAACATTGACTAGCAATTACAATGTCGATTGGTCGGTTACACAGTTGGTTTATTTAAATTTTTTAATAAATCGAATAACCGACCGATAACATTATCGGTCTTATCAGTTCGGCTAGTATCGGTTTCGGATGATGTGTAGATTATTAATGGTTACCACATATATTATTCATTTAAAAATATAATTATATATCCATATTAATATTAATTAGTATTTAGAGCGGCAAAACTTAAAATAAAAGGTAAGAAATTTATGAATTGGATAATTGTATTTAATAGGAGTTGAATAATTTTTTGAATTAATATTAAAATTATACCATGAGTTTGCCAGATTTTAACTGACTTGGAACAAACTTTTTTTAAGCATTCATAGAATACTAACTGAATAGCATTCATAGAATACTTTAATTTAGAAAATAGATAAATATGTTTCTACAAATCCCAATGTTTTATTACTCTCCGCCGTCCCAATAATATTGGCCTAATTATTTTGGCATAATGTTTTAGGAGAGTTGATGTGGCAGGAAGTAATTGTCGAAAAATAGGGATATTTTTCGGAAATGAGTGAGTCTAGTCTCAAAGTTGTTAGAGTTAAAGAGTACATTGTGAAAATTTAACAACATATTGTTTGTCATTTTAGGTATTTTTCAAAGTATGTCATTACTTGTGGAACATGTGAAAATAGAAAGTATGTCAATATTTATGGGACGGAGGGAGTGTATGGTAATATGATCCGATTTTTTTTTTAAATACCAAAAAAATTAATCTTAAGTTGACATGAGTTTGCAGTCGATGACGGTCAATACCATGATGATTCTGTTGGGTGTGTTCAACTCAAGTCACACATTGGAAGTAAAGAGAGTGATTCTTCACTATATAAGTTAGAGTTGCACCACATTAGTATGAGGCATTTTGGGGTTGGACCAAATAAAACCGTGCGAGCTTGACCCAAAGCGGATAATATCATACTAATGTTAGTTGTGGTGAGCTTGGAAGTCTCAACAAGTGGTATCAGAGCCATGATTGCGATCGGGACGGGGACTGCATGTGTGTCCAATGTGGAGACCCTCAGTTGTGCCCTTGGCTGTGGCAAGAGTACCCTTGTGTCGAAAGTCTGTCTGAT
>JAULKM010048186.1:0-28994 GCA_032355605.1 Rubia tinctorum
GTTGCATGATTAGCATAGTTACTTAACTTTGCTAGTTTTGTTGTTTTTACTTTCATAACTTAGAAAACCAACCAACCAATCCCCCTTTTTACTTGCTTTTATATCTATGTGTATATATATATATATATATATCTAGGCTTATATTCACTCTTGTATGCATGAACCCTTAGGAATATCCCTCTTCTCTGTGGACGAGCCCGACTTGCCAACTATCTACTTAGTTGTATTTATTAAGCATATTGGGCTTAAAAATAGTATCTTTGAGAGGTGCGGCAACGACCTCCCAACGATGTGGGAGTTACTCGGCCATATACTATCGGTAATGATTTCATCTTGTCAGGGTCAAAGGTTAGCTTCGAAGGTCATATCTCATTTTTAGTAGTATACTAGGTCGGATAAACTACTAGGGCGTAATTAATGAGATACTAACTCCCTAAGTGGAAAAAGATGGGCTTAGAGTGGGTGTTCGCGGTGGAGGTCCAGACGAGTCATGCTACTCCCGTGTATAATTTACTACATGGTATCGGATGTATTAACCACTGGAGATTGGTCTAGAGGTGGTCAATGGTAGTGATTCTCTAGTAATATTGGGAGGAAGTGAGAGTTAGATGAGGGGGAGGAACCTGGATATTAGTCATCGTTGGAGTTCCCAGTGAATCAACCTCTCCACATCATGTGATTAATTATATGGTAGTTAATATGTGATTATGTCAATAGGAATCAAGTATCGAATCTAAATGTTAAACATGCGAAGCAAATTTTCCCAAGGATGGTTATTAACTTATCTAGATAGTTATTTACTTTTGCACACTATATGTTGGTAGATCAATCACTTACACAACCCACCTGTTTACTAACACACATATTTGGTTGCGCTTATGTGTGCAAGGACGCTTGGTCTTTGATGACGACATCTGAACTTATCACTAGCTAAGTTTCTTGGTATTTAGGAGTAAATAGGGAGCAACATTACATATATTTATCTTTGAATGAAGATCAGGAGTTTCCAACGATGCTTGGGTTGTTGCCAAATTTTGGCACCGCATGTTGGGTACCTTGGGTGTGTTTCTTTGATAGAGTAATTAGTTGGTAGAGTAGTTCTTTTGTTTGAGTTTTTGATAGTTTACTCGTTTTAGCTTTGTATTGGTTGGTTGTTTCTTCTTAATATCACTTGTCTTGCATTTGTTACTTGTTAACGGTGAAGTATTATGTTGGTCCTTTTTATGGTATAAACATGTACCATTAAGTTAGGACCATTACATTGCCTACCCGACTCCATGTGTAATCGAAAAAGATCAAGGTTGATATGCAAGACAAATTTGGGAATTCACAACAACCACTTGTGATTGAAATGGACACAATGGCAAAGGAAACACGTACATCAAGGGAGTTGATGGTTCCTAATTTGGAGAATAAACTCTTATGTATCATCTTTCCCCACTTCTCCCGTAAATGTTACTTAAGAATTGAAGTACGGGATGATCCATTGCCTACCCACATTCACTGAAATGAACAACGAGGATCCGAACAAACATCTATATGAGTTCTACCTTGTTTGTACCAATATGAAGTAGCCAAAAGTTTTGGAAAATGATTACAACTTGAGGTCCTTCCCCATTTTAATTGAGAGACGCCATAAAGGATTGGCTATATTATTTTTTGCCTAAGTTTAAAACAACTTGGATGGACATGAAGCGTAAGTTCCTTAAAAATTTCTTCTCCGGTTCTGATCTGTCCAGATTGAAGAAGCAACTCTCAAACATCTCCTAACATGATAATGAGACTGTATACAAGTATTACGATATTTTTAAGAGACTTCTTGCTAGTTTCCCTTATCATCCATTCGAGGAATAATATTTGGTGTACTACTTCTTTGAAAGTTTTTTAGATGAAGATATGCGGATGGTTAAGGCCTCATGAACTAGATCAATAACCAACAAAAGTCTGAATGATGATATAGTAGTTTTTCAGGACATAGCTAACACGACTCGTTAATTTGGAACTGGGTCAAAGGTTAAGGTGAATGAAGTGGTGAATCCCACCTCCCCAAATTTGAAGAGAAATTCCAAGCACTTGCCTCGATGATGAAAGTATTCAAGAAGAGGAGAATACAACAATTGAAGACTTGCGAGATATGCTCACTTGATCACCCGACTGATATGTGTCCGCAATTAAAAGAAGATTGGAAGTCAATGTCGTGAATTACCAAGGAGGGAAAGGGTATTGAGGCAACAATTTATGAGACATCAAATGCATGTATTTTTCGAATAATTTAACATTTCTTTTATCATATTTTGTGGTAGATTACTCGATTTAGGTAGATTTACATTGTAAGGGGTTTAGATGACCATTTTTGGTTTTCATATCTAAATCCGTCATTTTGAATCCTACTTTATAATGGAATTTTTGTCCCTATTAGTATCTAGATCCATTTTTGTGATCTTTATTAGTAGATTTCTCGTAAGCACTTTAGAAAAAATTTAAAAGGACATTCGCAAGGATGTTGTAGATTGTAGAAGGTAATTCACAAGGATGGTAGAATATTGAAGGCCACTAGCAAAAAATGTGGTAGTAGATGGATGAGCCGAAAAAAGAGCTAAGTCTGGAAAAGTTAAAGACTGGGAAGGCCTGTGCAGATTAGCACGACCCATACCATGCTCCGTTCCAAGAAGCTGAAGGCTAGACCAAGGGTCGAGAAATCATGCACGACCCACGCACTCAAAATGGAGAAACAAAGGGTCCAGGCCGCAGTTCATGCAATCTTGCATGTCTCCCGCACTCAGAAGATAGCGGACACGCTCCATACTGTGGGACGTGCATATTTACACATCCCGTGTGCTCAGAACAGTCCGGTAAAATCTCTATCATGAGGCCCACATGCTATTACATGGGCCATGTTAGGTGGGTCATGTAGTATTGCACGGCCCGTGCCAGCGTGACTGATAGAGTTTCTTAGCTTTTTGGGCTTTTCCTAAGGCCTAATCCTACCTACTATATAAGCCATACTTAGTCATTTAGGGTTTAAAAAAACCCACTTCATTAGTCATTATTCTAGTAGTAGGTAAGGAGAAGGAGGTTATCTCCTTTCTTCATTCATTTCTCTAGGTTTTTCCTTATGGGATTAAATCTAATTATTGCTTTGGATTTAATGTATCTATAGTATTTATTGTCTTGGGGTGCTATTTTTATTCATGACTAGATTATAATTTTGGGACATTTAAGATTACCATATTTTCTATGTCCTATGAATATTTATGTACGATTTGCATTTGTCATTCATGTATGATTTATGTCATGTCGTGATTTATGATGTATCCATATGTTTATGCATGGTATAATATTGTGCTAGGCTAAAATGCTATCTTGGAGTGTTAGATTAGGGCTATTGTAGGATCGATAGTACCGGAGAGATGAGTGCATTCATGCTACCCTGAGTGTACCGACGTGATCATTACACTTTAATTCTAATTGATTAGTGATGTGAACCATTATGCATGTGTTAACAAATGCATTTGATACATTTATTATCATAATTTGTTTGGTTGATTGCTAGTGTTAGTTTTACACGAGAAAGGGTTTAGACAATCACTTTTGGGTTTTCTTGTCTAAATCCCAAGTTTTATAAAATTAATTGAAGGTAATAGACACTCTGTATTCATGGGCACCTAGATCCTTTTTTTTATCTCATTAGTAGGTTGCTCGTGAATACTTTTTATCATCTTTTTGTCGAAGGCCATCCGCGAGGATGGTAGAAGATATTTGAAGGTCATTCACAAGGATGGTAAAAGATATCGAAGGTCATTCACAAGGATGGTAGTAGATTGAAGGCCACGGAGTCCAAAGCATGGTAGTAGATGGAATTGGGACCAAGAAAGGCGGATTCAAAGTTCAAGAAGGCCAAGGAAGAAACAGAGGGATCGTTGTCCGAGGTTTCAGAGAATTCTGGGGAAAATATGAGAAGAATCACCTATTGAGGATGGTACCATTTGATTCTTCTTCTCGAGATCTATAAAATAGACTATAAAAACTATTAAATTGGACCAACGGTTGTCCGTAACAAGGCAAAGAAATCAACCGGCAGAACTAGCTAAGCCGGCACAAAGGGTGCCTCGTGTCAGTGCTCAGCACAGCCCGTTCCAAGAAACACGAGCTATTCCAAAAGCCCCCAAAATGGACGGTCATACCCAAAACGAGCCATTTGGGCCGGTATGAGCCATTTGGGCTGTTTCTTCCGTTCCATAGCCCCTTGGCACGAACCGTTCGGTGCAAAATGTTTTGTGGCGCCCCGATCCTTTTTGAGGCTAAGTATAGACATGAACCGTGCCAATTTACACAATTTGTGTCATTTTTACTCCAAAAATGCAAAGACCAGCCGACAGCCCGTGCCAAATGACACGGGGTGCACTATTCAGAATTCCAAAACAGAGCACCAACAGACGCACGACCCATGTCAACACAAGTGGCATGGCCCATGACGTGACACATGACTCATGTCAGCACGAGTGGCATGGCTGGCCCCAAGACACATAGTTATGTCAGTATGAGGCTAACCACCTTGCACGGACTATGCCATTTTGCACCTCCCCCCTGCGCCGTCTGCGGCTGCTAGGGTTTTTTGTCCTATTTTGGCCCTATTTCAAAGTCCAATTCCATACTTATATTTGTAGGAGCCTTTATTATTCTTGGTTAAACTAAGTAGGCATAATGTAGATTTTTTTTCTCTCTTGCTAGGTAGAAGGAAGAGGAGAGTTCTTTCTCTCTCTCTAGAGTACTTCTCTTTTCCTTCTCTTTTCTTTCTATTTTCTTATCCATTCTTCTCTTTTCTTTCTCTTATTTTCCAAGATCCATGGCATTTAACTCAATATTTTCCATGGATCTATTTCTTAGGGAGTAGGGATCTTACTTGGGGATAATATTTTTTTCATGTGATACGTTCATTTTGTGAGATTTCTAGATCTACCTATTTCTATGTGTTTTGTGATTATTATGTTCACTTGTTCTTAATATTCATTTTGAATTGAATGATTTTCACACTTTTTTGGCACACAACTAAGTCTACTTTCATGTTGGTGCACTATTGCTACCCCGGAAAGGAAACCTAGATGCGCTTGGGGTGACGATAGTCCGAAACGGGTGTGCGCACGAAAGTTACTATTGTTAATCATTACGATCAACCATACTCTAGTTAGCCGACCAAAGAGGTCTAAAGGGTTGCAGGTAGAGATAGATTGGGTAGCAAACTAGAATTATCTTGTTGATCCTAAAGCCATCAATAAGACACCTACTTCCTTTGCCTTTGTTGGCCTAGGGATAGTGCATTCATGGTGTTCCGCCCGGGACTTAATCGCACGGGGGAGAATTATACCTGCACAATGAGCCATTTTTGTTGTTGTACTCTCCTAGTTGAGGAGGCAAGGCTGATGTTAGATTTTATGCGATTACCTCTATGCACAGATAGGGAGGAAGTTTTGACCATTGTCCGCACCACGTATCACATACACACTATAATAGGGTCTAGTTTGTATATTTGATTAATTCGATGATTGAAATGACATTGAACATGTTACATAAATATTCCTCGAGTGTTAGTATATATTGTTAATTCTTTTGATTAATTGCATGCTAGTAGTTGTTAGTACAAACTCCCCCCAATGACTATTTTCACAACACTTTTTATTCCTAACACGTGGCAGGATTGACAACCCAACCACAGTTGTATTTAGTTGATTATTAGATTCCTAACATATCTGTGGATTACCCCAGTACTTGCTACTATCTACCATTTTTGATAGTATAGTAGTAGGAATGGGAGCAGCATTGTAAATCTCTATCTTTGACCACATCCCCCTCTAGGTTAATATTAGATCTCCCTTGAACAGGGGTTTTATTAACGACATTCAGGAGGGGGTGGGTCAGTTAGTAGCATCTAGGGTCGGGGAAAACCTAGAGTCATCACGAGATAACAATTTCTTATCCTCTCTATGCCTAGGTTTGGTGTCCATAGTGGAGTACTTGGGACATATTGTCCTCACTCTCTTATATAATGACTCTGACCTGCGCAAGGTTGGGATACTTTAAGCGTAGGGTGCGTTAGCATTGGGAGTGAGATGACGAGGAATGAATTGCAGTATAGTAAGGGATTAGCGCGCATTTCCTAATTACGGAGGCTATGAGATGGTTCTTGAGGGGAGACGAACCTTTGTTTGACAGACATTGGGATTCTTGGCCATCTCCGCTTTATGTGACATAGGCATGATAATAGGTTTATATGTTTATAAGTGATAGAATCTAGGATTAAGGTCATTAATCGGCCATGTTACATAAATACCCTCAAGACTAGTTCATTATAGTTATATTCACTTTTGCTTGCATGCTTTGTTGTGTCAGGTAAAAATCCCCAATTACTTATTTAAAGCACTAGCTATTTCCAACACACAATTAGAGTAATGTCGGGGAGATGATTGCATTCATCCTACCCTGAGTGTACCGACCTAATCGTTAAACTTTAATTCTAATTGGTTAGTTGTGAGAGTGACTGCGTGTTTGGAGCGCTAGACTAATTCCTAATGAGGGAAACCCTTGGCTTACTCCAATAGATAAGAATTCTACTTTGTAGCAACTAGGGTCTTAGCAACCCTCGAGTCATCACAAGATGCCAATTCCTTTGCCTCTCTAATCCTATGGTCGGTGTCCATAGTGGAGTGCTTGTGACGTATTTTTCTCACTCGTATCTAACGGCTGCGACCTATGCAAGGATGGGATCATTTAAGTGGGGATAATTATTATCGGGATTGAGATAACAGGGAATGAATTAAGGTGTCTTCAGGGATCAGCTCACATTCCCAGATTATTGAGGAGGTGAGATGGTTCTTAAGGGGAGACAAACCTTTGTGAGATAGGCATTGGGATTCCCGACCATCTCCACACTATGTGACATAGGCATGAGAATAGGTTTATGTGGTTATATATGATAGAATCTAGGATCAAAGTAATTAATAAGTCATGTTACGCAAATAGCCCCAAGACTAGTTCATTATAGTTTTAATCTCTCTTCTTGCATGCTTTGTAGTTTTAGGTACAAACCCCTCCCCCCAATTTCCTATTTAAAGCACTAGATATTCTCGATACACAATTAGAGCGATGCCCAATTTCAGATTTTGTAAAGGTAACTTTTGAATTCTAGTATCTCTTGGACGACCTCGGACTTGCCACTATGTACTTTATTGTAGTTACTAGTGAGTATGAGAGCAACATCTATAAACTCTTAACTCTTAACTTTGACACTTTGCACTATGCAGGTTAAGCTCTCCCACAATGTTCTTATAAGACCCGCAGGGTGCTACAAAAATTTTGGCATCGTAGCTAAGGATACTAGCCTTAATTTGATTGTTAGCTTACATAACTAGTTGGTAGGAGTAGTTTGTGCTTTTGTTTTTGTTGGTTGTTGTGTAGAGCTCTTTGATAGCTTTTCTTGTTTTCACCTAAATTTTGTGCTAGTGTTTATTTTTGGACTAGTATTTAATTACTTGTAGTTTATGGTACATACATGTCACGCTAACCAAGGAGCCTTACATTACTTACCGGAAAGCACAGGTAGACGATGAAGAAGGAGAAGAAGGGTTAGTGAGGTAGTTTCACAAGGGCCAACAGTAGAGTTAGAAGTTGACAGAGGGATCATGGTGGAGGAAAACAGAACTTTGAGGGAGTTGATGGCTCATAACCTATAGAATCAACCTCTCTGTATTGTCTTCTCTCCCCTTCAGCAAAATGTGACATGCGAGTTGAAGATTGAGATGATTTAGGACCTTCCAACATTCTATGGGATGGCCAGAGAGGACCCCAACAAGCATTTGTTAATGTTCCATTTGGTCTGCACAAATATGAAACCACCGGGAGTCTTGGTAAAAGACTACAACCTACCCTTCTTTCCGTTCTCAATTTGAGACGCGACAAAGAACTGGTTAAATTACCTCCCACCAGGATGCATAATGACTTAGATGTATATGAAGCGCCTATGTTTAGAGCAGTATTTTCCCATTTCCAAGTCCACTGGTTTGAAGAAGTAGCTGTCAAACATCTCACAACTTCCCAATGAATCCCTCTATGAATATTTGGAACACCTCAAGAGATTATTATAAAGCTGCTTGTATCATCCATTCAAAGAGAGGGATCTAGTGTATTATTTCTTCTAGCGAATCTGTGATAATAATATCCAAATGGTGAATGACACGTGCAACGGATCCATAGCCAACAAGAGCCGAAAGAATGCTATGGCCCTTTTTGAAGACATGGAGAACAGTACATGCCAATTCGCAACACGGTCAAGGACTAAGATGTTGTAAGAACCTACTCACTCCCCTAAATTATAATATCAGGTCCAAGTTCTTGCATTGATGATTAAAGAGTTTATGAAGGGATGACTCACCAGGTGAAGCTTTTTTGAATTTGTAACATAATCATCCGACTGAAATGTGCCTGCAAGTGGTAGAGGAATTTGAGGAAGTGAAGACTTTTCACTACAATGGAGCAAATTGGAAGTTTGGTAGGGAAAAAACAAGGGTTCCATGGGCACCAAGGAGAAGAAAACTGCCAAGAACCCTGTACCAACTCCTTCAACCCTCGGTATCGTGATCACCCAAACTTTTGTGGGTGCAAAGACCAAAAAGAGCAAGGAGATAGATTTAGAAGTGGAAAATGCTACAACCAAAGAGTTGCTCTACCGAAACCCCACCCAAGGGGTGACGGACCTTCCTACAACAATAAGCCTAGCTGAAAGGTGGATAGAGATTTTTTTTGGAATCTATGGCTTAAATGGCAAAGAAGCATGATATATTTGTAGAGCGTACAAGGCATAATATTGAGGAGTTAGGCACGAGGATATTTTCGATCATAAAGAACCTCAAGGAATGTTAGTGCTTTGAAGTTGAGGAGTGGGAAGGAATGGAAAGAGTCCGAGAAGGAAAAATTACAAGAAGATGATAAGTTGGTTGAGAAAGCCAAGTCCACACTTGAAGAAAGGGAGATACTCGTTGAGGAGCAGCCAACACAAGATTCCTCTAACACTAAGGTGAAGGAAGTCAACCCTCCACTGCCATTCCCGAATGTTTTGAGGGGAAAGGAAAAAGTGGCATCCAAGGAGGAGCGAATTCCACAAGTCTTCAAAAGGTGAGAAGTTCGTATCACACTTTTGGATTTAATTGATCAAATCCCATCTTATGCTAAATTTCTCAAGAATGCATGTGCTAAGAAGAGGCCTAAACGTATAAACAAGTAGGAAAGGTGAAAATAGGGGCATTTCCACATTAGCTCATAGAAGCCTACCTAAGAAATGTGATGATCCTGGTATGTTTTCCATTCCTATCCATTTATGTGGTTTTCCAGTCAAGGATGCTATGATTTATTTTGGAGCCTCTATATATGTCATTCCTTATAGCTTGTATGGAACTCTTGATTTAGGAGAGTTTAGGGAAACCAGAGGAGGTTTCCAATTAGCACATCACTCTCAATCTAGTCCTAGGGATCTAGTTAAGGATGTGATAGTTAAGGTTGACAAGCTAGATTTTCTAGTGGACTTCGATGTCCTTGATATGTTGCACGATAGAGGTTCGCCCCTAATCTTATTGGGGGAGACCATCTTTAAAAAAATCGATGACCAAAATAGATGTCCACCTAGGAACCTTGACCCTAGAAGATGACATAGATAGAGTTGGTTTTCAAATTAATAAACCTAATCACGGATCCTCTAATTCTTTAATTGCATGCAATGGTATAAGAATTTATGATGAACTTAATCAATTTTAGGAGTTTATTATGAATGATGATGATGAGTCCTTGCATGATTGATGAGGGAACACATCTTGAGAGCTTTAAACTTGATGATAATGTTGGCCACTCTTGGGGCATGCATGATTTTAGTGCTGCTTTTCCTATGGTTAAATTTTTTTCTATGTCTTCAAACACTAGGATGCAGCGGGTTGTGGAGCATGGCAAGGAGTTGAGACCTCCTAGCCCACCTTCTAAACCCAAGGAAAAGGATAAGGCTCAAAATTTTCTAAGGGTGGACATGAATTCCAGATAAGTGAGAAGGAGGTTAAAGGTAAGGACGACTCTTTGTTGAGGCCTCTTTAAAAAAATATGTCATTGTGGGTGGAGTCCGGGATGGTGACTCCGAAGACCCAACGGTAGGTCTATTTTGATTCTGAAATGCATGAAAAATAAGTTTTAAGGACAACAATAAAGAAATGGTTCTCTCATTATTTTTGAGTAGATTTTTTGTTATCCTAATTTTTTGGAATGTTATTCGGTGGTGTTTTGGGAAATTAGTCATCAATGTTTTGAGTTGGAACAAAAATGGAGAAAGGAGCCCAAAACTGTTCTTGAGACACGGCCGTGCAAAGCCTCGTGCTAGAGGAACATCAGGAGACATTCAAAGTGCACTGCCGTGACGTATTTCACACCATGTCATCCAAATTGGCTAATGAACTAGCATGAGGCACACAAAAGAAACTCATGCTCTCTTGCAGATTTCTAATCTCACTTTTTGCAAACTACAATATCTCGACCACAATTTGATCCATAACTCCCTTGTTTCTTATCCAAATTCAAAAAATATTTGTTCCAAAACACTCCAAATCCAATTCCGAACAAACCCACTAAAAATCCCCCAAATAACAGCCTATAATTTCTGATCTGAGAAAGACCAATTTGGCCATTTTGAGCTCTTTCTCCCAAGAGCTCAAAACTGTCCGATTTGAGCATTGGGGATCAATGGGTTTTGTTCTCAAGGGGTTTTGCACACTCCACAAGGTTCAAATCATTGAAATCCATCTCCCGTCTCCGATGAGGTATTTTGCCAAATTACTCTCTTTTCGAATCTATAAAATCCTTGCCTTTTGAATCTAGGTTTGCATGCTAGATTGTTTGGATTTGGGATTAGATCTTACGATTGGATTATTGGTTTGATTGGTTTTTTGAATGATTTGGTTGAATGTTTTAGAATAGTTAGACTGTGTTGGGTTATTGGATTGTGCATAAGTCTATTTTCGTAGTGTTGCTTTTGTCTGTTGATATGCCTAGACAAAGTGTCTATAACGCTGGCCTAAGCGCTACCTTTTTGAGATTTTAGAGGCTCGACCTTCATAACCAAGATCGATAGGCTCGTCTTTTGAGATGCCCCATCGTTGGGACTCAGTTTGTATGCAAGTGGATTCTTAAGGACCTTGAGCTCTACAAACCAGTCAAGGTTCTATTGAGGAAGATCGGTCTAGAGGGCTACGTCAAGAAGTCGGCCTCAACATACTTGAGGTATACTCTAGAATTCCTTGCCACTGTTAGGAAAGGGACCAATGGGCAGGGCCGCCAAGGAGCATATTTTCATCTGGGGGACCAGCCATGCGCGATGACTTACAAAGACATCGCCACGTACTTCGGGTGGAAGTACAAGGACCATGAGCCTAAAAATTCTATGGATAGCTTGGGATTTCAGTTAGGACCGTTCTAGTTCATCATCACCCGATGATCGCGGAAGAAGATGAGCAATAATAATGACATCGTGCATCCAACACTAAGATATGTAGCAAGGCTACTGACGATAGTGGTATTTAGCCATGGAGAGGCCACCACATCACCCATGATGATTGCCTTTTGTTGTTAATCTGTATGAGCGTGCTTACCCAGGAACTGTGGCAATCTTAATTGCCCAGTGTTATCGATTGTCTATGATGAAGGGGGGCAAGACAGCTGTTAGGGTTTGATATTGCGTGTGGCTGTTCATTTTGGCTTCCCAATGGATAAGAACATGCGGACAAACCCCAGTGTAGCATACACCCTCACCTTAGGAGTCTTGGTGGAGGAGACAGTGATTCAAATAAAGGGTGGTCAGGTCTACTGGAACTACAAGGGCTTCAAATTCCCGAGGTTTCTCCGGAGTACGAGGACCATGCTCATGTAATCGTACACACTTCATGGCCTTATCATTGAGCCTGCCAAGGATCTACGAGCAGGAGGAAGAGGAGGGTGATGGAAGAGTTCCTATATATAAGGATCGGTTCACCCACAATTGCGATAATTAGTGTCTCAACCACCACCATAAACACACACCTTTGCGCAGACTCTCTTAGAGTCGCCAGCCCATCAGTCTCCAGGTATTGAGCATCAGTTGTCGGGACAGCCACCAGCACAACTACCTCCATTTGAGCATCTTGTTATGTATCTAACATTTCTTTTATGCCCTATTCATATAGAGGAGCTTGCTTAACATTCTCATAGATAAAATTCTAGAGGTTTGCAGGGGACATAATTGACCATGCATAGCATTTCCACCCACTTTGATTATTTTAGAGAATAGGCGAGCCCATTACTCACTCGTGGTAGCACCCGCAGTATAGCCCATTCTAGGAGCATTGGTTTACTAGGATTCGGATAGTTTAGCTACTCACAACCACCATCTCAGGAGCCCGACTGGATGAGAGAGTGGGTGACTATGTCTTTGGGATCAGACAGGGAGTGAGTCACCTCAATGAAAGGTTTGCAAAGCTTCGGATACAAGTGACACTCCACTGTATTGAGAGACACACTTATCATCCATTGATTTCCCGGTAAAGGTGAAACTATTAATTTCATAACCTCCATAGGCAATAATAGTTCCCAATGGTCTACTAGACAACCATTTAACTTTCGAGCGATGTTCTGCAACATCTACATGATCCCTCAACCATGAAGAAAAATGTCCTAGTATGTAATTGGAGGACCTGAGTTTCATTAAAATTTGGGCGCCTCACTCGTGTGGCATCCATGTGAATCTCGATGTATGGGAAAACATCTTCATGGTTACTCAAAACATAAAGATGGGAAGCAAATAAAGCTTTAGCACTAGGAATGAAAAGTTTCCCCTATCTCACCCCTACACCTTCCACTCTCCCATCATGTCTACCAATTGGAGCACCAACATATTCAACTTCATTCATATACTCTGTTCCAAACTCGAAGGCCTCCCCTGTCTCGTACCGCTACACAATAATAGAATCTGTCCTATACTAATTTTTCACAAAATGCTTGAATATTTTCATGTTTCTCTGAAAGGGGTACATCCATCTTTAAAAACCTGGACCACGTTTCTTTATCTCCCGAACCAAATTAACACTCTAGTAGACCATAGTGTCAAATAATGAGGGTGGGAAATACATTTCCATCAGAAATAAAACTTCAATAATCATTACTTTCAACCTATCCAATTTCGAAATACTTATACTCTTGCAACAAATCCACTTGAAAAACAAACATAGTTATGTAATACACATTCTTACATGTGATGGCAGTGAAGCTCGAATCAAAATGGCATTCGATTCCTTCATTAGGTTATGACAATCATGTAACTTCAACCCAACCAACTTCAACTCCTCCACTGACACACAAGTGTTGATGTTTGACGAGTATGCACCTGGGACCTTCACATTACTCAATATATTAAAAAATTATTTCTCCTTCGATTGTGACATAGAATAGCATGCATGGGGAAAATAATAATCTTCTCTAGAAGTGATTGGCCCCTGGTTCTTTCGAATTCCCATCTCAACCCAAACAAGCCTAAATTTCAACCCGTCCTTTGTTTTCCCAGGTGTATTTAACAATGTCACAATCAAGGAATCACAAACGTTCTTCTCAAGGTGCATGACATCCAAAAAATGTCAGACATCCAAATGCTCTCAATAAGGTAGATTGAAAAAAAGAGCATTTATTCCAACTGTCAACAACGGCTAGTAGCTTTTCTTTTCATCTTCCCAAATCCATTGGGCAAGTTCTTCACATGATCAAAAATCCATGTACAATTTAGTTGCACATGAGGTCCTCTAGCCTCCACTTTCCCATTAAACAATTTCTTCGCCAAACGCCATGGGTACCCCTTTAGAAGAAACCTCTCGTGTCCCTGATAAACTGTTTTACACCATGATTTAATTGACAAAAAATTAGTTTCCTTGTCATAAAAAGTTCAAGCTAAGTGGCCTTTCATAGAATACCCAGAAAAATTTCCATATGCTGGAAAGTCATTGATGGTTCAAAATAACATAGCTTTCAAAGTAAAGAAATCTTCTACCAAACCATCATACGCCTAAACACCAACTTTGAATAGAGTCAACAAATCCTCCACTGGAGGAGCAAGATACACATCAATATCATTACCTAGTTGCTTCAGGCTTAATATCTTCAAAGACAACAAAACATTCTTACACTTTATGGTCAACCAACATGGAAGGTTGTAAATGACCAACATAACAGGCCAACTAATGTGTGCTGCTCAAATTACCAAATGGATTCATACCGTTCGTACACAACCCTAACCTCAAATGTCTGGATTCACTACCAAACTCGAGGTAGAGAGCATCGAATTTCTTCCATTGCTCACAATCTGAAGTATGTTTTATCACACCAAACGCCTGTCGGACCTTATCCGCGTGTCAATGTAACAACTTCGCATCTTCCCTACTCGCATATAACATCTTCAAACGGGGAATGATAGGGAGATACCATAACACTTTTACCGGTGTCTTTTTCTTTGAATTGGATACAACTTCCGAACTCGTCGTAATTCCACCGCTATTCAACTTGTACCAAGACTCACCACGTACCCGACATGTTTCTCGATCTTTATATTCACTTCCCATGTACATCATACAATCGTTTGGGAATGCATGAATTTTTTGCCATTCCAATCCCATTGGGCATAGACTTTTTTCACTGCATACAACCTATCGGGCAGTGGATTACTTTCAAGAAGAAAATCCCTGAATAACTAGAGGGTCTCGCTCATCGACTTATCGGTCCATCCAAATTTAGGCTTCAAAATCATTTTCTGCAAAGTGGCACTCAAAACTGAGTGTTTGGAACCTTTGTACAGAGGTGGCCCGTTGTTATCAATCAGAGCTTGTAACGACTCAGGTTTACCTTTGAACTCCCCTGCGATATCTTCCACCATTTCATCAAACTCCACATTGCCATCTAGTTCATCTCTCACATTTGTATTGGTCAATTCAATCTTCTCAGAGGGATCCTCAATTACTTCCCAATGCCATACCCAACGAGAGCATCGTGCTCGCACCCCACCTTTTTTAGAAGCATCGTCAAAGGCTAAAGAAATAAATTGTTCTACCAATGGCATGTACTCAGGGGATTTTCTAAAATCATTACCAGTGAGTTCATTTCGATCCAATATCCTACAAGTCAATTGCAATGCAATCCATGATCATTCAATCAACAATAATCAAATCCCATATCACAAACCCTAATTGAGAACACACACACACTCACACACGCACATATATATCATTAAAATCATCACCACCCATAACTGTTGCAAAACTTTTAAGTAAATAATTTGAATAAGACTAACCTTTACCAATGGAAAATGATGTACACTTTAAAGTATGGAATCATTTTCTCATTAATTGCCAAGAAAATGGAGACAACCCTTCAAGATTTTTGGACTTTGGTCATTTAATGATTAGTGCATGTTTTATGTTTTATATATTGCCCAATTTCTGAACTCAAAAATTGACAATAAAGAAGAAACGAAAATAATAATAAAATTCAAACTCGGAAAAAGGATACAACAAGCTTATGAGTTCGAAATTATGTTCTTGTTTTTGTTCCTAGGAAATATCGAAATTATTGTCGGACCTTATTTTCGAGCTAGGAAAGTGACATTTTTAAAGGCGGTTGGTTAAAGCTGCCTCCAATTAGGGCTAATTAAAGGCGATTATACCCTAAACCGCCTTCCATCACCATTTAACGGCCTTTAAATAGGTAGGCGGGGTACGAGTCCAAGTTTCTGAGTTTGGAAACTTCAACCTAAGGCGGTTTGGGTGAAATTTTGAAAACCGCCTTCTATTGTTGTGTTGAATAGAAAGCTCTCAACTAGTGGGAATTCATATCCGGTTATAATTGTTATTCAAAACTTCATCTTTTATAATTGCATCTTTCTTTTTTACTCCCTTACTTCTTAAGTATAAGATTTAAAACCGACTCTAAATAAAAATATCATTCGGGAAAACATAATCAATTAAACGTCATAATTAAACTTTCAATTTTTTTGTTAAAGCCTTCAACACACATTTGAACATTAATTCAACTACCATATGCACAGTACTATTCTTTCGGGAGACATTGTAAAATTTACAATAGCAAAATGTTTTCAAATGTTATATATTTATACACTCTTTTTTTGTGAAATAAAATTATAAGCGATTTAATATATGTGGCAAAGTTTTGGAAAAAATCGTATTTCCATAAGTTTATGAAAATACAGGTTTAATTAGAATAATAAAAACGTAAAAGGTTTTAGTTAAAACATTAAAAATCTATTATACAACGTGTAGTAGTTATAAAATTTATTATCCGATTAATGCAACCCAAAATTTTTAACTTAATTTTTTAAGTTGTAGTTTAAACTTTCGTATTTCCATGATTTATAGAAATACCGTCTTTCAAGATACAGACTATATATATGTGTGAAAAATTATTACAGTAAAATGTGAAAAACATAGCGGTCCGAATGGAGTAGCCTCATGCAATTATGGAAGCAGCGACATATCAATAATTCATGTCTTTAAAGAAAAAAACAATGCAGAAGCGGCAGGACTAGGCGGCTTATAATTGTATGTTGAATCTTTGTTTAAAAGCGGTCGAACTATTTGCGATGACTGGTCATTGCAATTGATTGCTTCATCTGATTCGTCTGTGGCGTATCATGTTTACCTGATTCACTGAGACTATGGCGCTGCAGAAATCGTTGAGGAAATGGCACCCCTGGGGTGGGGATAAAAAGTTACTGACAAGTTAGTTGAAAAAATATGCCACCTTAATTTTATTATTGTGTAAAACAAAACACTCTCTACCCGTGAATAACTTCTAGCTACTGTATTTTTGTTTGTATCGTAATTAATTTTTCAATTAGTATATTATTTCAAAAGGATTTCATTGATTCATGTCAACTTATTTAATATTTATTTTCTTTAATTTTTTGTTTTCTCATCTACTTATCCTTCAAGCATCATTTCTCTTATGAACACTAGTGAAAGCATATAGAAAGCATTAACAATGGAACTGAACGTTAGACGGCGGTTTCGACTCACTGTGTCTGATCGACAAGTCTATCGGATGCTTGGTTGGATGATGGTTTCGGAACGGATAGTGAACCAGTTTTGATATGGAAACTGTTTTAAGAAATCTAAAAAAAATATCTGAAATCCTTCAGAATCATATCAGCAAACACCACCATCGATCACCACCACCCATCATTCAACACCATTACCACCACTCATCACCCAACACCACAAATATATAAATCAACACCAACAATCTTCAAAACATCTCTAGATTTCCAATTAATGAACACCACTACCACCGTACTCATACTGCTAGAAGAATTCGAAGTTGACATTTTTATACTCTCGTTGTTAGTGTCCGTTGAGTCAAGAAACAGATCTGTTTTTCCTCCGCTGTCTTTCTCCCCTGCATAGCCTAGTGCATCCTCTACCTCGTCTTTCAATTCATCCCTCCGTCATTTGTCAATTCTGATTTTGATTCTCTGCATCCGTCGCCCGTTCATTCGTCTATCGATTCGGATTTTTTTGTCATCGTAGGTGGAGTCGTTGATGGAGATCCTAAGACGACTACCACCATAAATGAAGAACATTCAAGAGTTATGTTCGGGATCTTCTAAGTGACATGGCTGGACCTATGAAAAGGTCAAGGATGAAGCTTAGGGATGCTGCATTGAATACTTTGATTGATCACCTTCATGATGAAGAACTTAAGAAGAAGTCGACAAGGTCTTAAATTACTTATTCAAAGTTTGTCGATTACCTAAAGACATTATGAAGAACACTATACTCTTTTTCTCACTGAGTTTTTTTTAATGAGGTAGTGTGATCATTGTAAACATAAATTTTGGGTTTTTGGAATGTAGAATTTGTCCATGTGGGCCTTAGTGAGCTGTTCGAAAATAAGCAGTCTATTAGGGTTTAGTATATTCAGTTTTATTGTGATTAGAATAAGATTTGGTAAGATTAGATAAGGAAATATTTTTCTAGTCTAATTTTTACCATGCTCGGCCAAGAATTAGAGTTAGAGTTAGGGTTTGATTTTTGGTAGTTTAGTTAAATATGGTTTTAGCTTCCTTAAGCTGCCATAAGATTGATTTAGATTCTGATTGTGATTAAGGTTTAATGAGCTTGAATTCTTCTCTATTTAAAGAGGAGGTCTGGCCGAGATTATAACAAAACTTTTATCAAACATATGTTCAAAAAATTTAGACATTCTCATTATCTTCATTGTTGTTTAAACCTGCGGGCTATTTAAGTTTCAATCTCATTTTTAAGTGTACGATGCGGGCTAGACACTTATAAAGAACCCTTGTGATCTAAACCTGCGGGCTATTTAGATAACAAGTCGGAGTTGGGTGTACCATGTGGGCTAGACGCTGCTTCTTCGTGCATTTATACTGAGTTGGGTGAATACTCAGTCTAAATAAAGATCCGATATTTCGCAATCCATAGTTTTCGCAAGGAGATTCATAACAGTCGTTTTCTAGGCAGAAATCATAGAATGAAAGATATTTGATCGGAAAATTTGGGATTCGATCGACGCCGAAGAATTTGATCAAACGAGAGATATGAAGAAATATGGAAATTTTAAATTTCGGAGAAGAAATAGGGATGCGAAACATGAGAGAATAAGTAGGGAGAGAAGAAATAGGGATATGGAACTGCATAGACGTGCACATCAGAGAAAGAAATTATACATATGTGGGAGAGAAGGAAATTAATTATTAGTGCAGACTAAAAGGGAAATCAACGGTTGTGGCTTAACAGTGGTTCAACAATAACAGTTGTTATTAACCGCCTTTAAAAAAATTTAGTTTTTGAATGGAAGGTTCCAACTTAGTAACCTCAATGCTCGATGATTTCTAAAAAAAGAATATTGAAAATCACGATACAACGAATCAGTTTATGAGCATTTGTGTACTATTGAAATTTGTGTATGTTCTAAGGAGTGGAGTTCTAATTGGAGGAAGTACAACTACATATTTCCTTCTTTTTAAACTTCGATTTGTTTTTGTATACTAATACCATAACCAAACATAAGATGCACTTGTATTTTTATTTTTTTTGTCAAAATTAATTAAGTTTAGCAACAAAATTTCATTACTCTATAAGCAAGGATCAGTATTGGAAAACAAGTACATAGGCACCATTACCTAAGTCATTGGGGGGGGGAAGAAATCGGTGCTGAGTTGATGAAAGGCACCGGTTTTATGAGAAAATAGAAGAAAATTGGCGCCTATGTACATATTTAGCACTGGGAAAAAGATACCGGTGCCAAATACCGGTACCTATGTTGAATCATAGACCTGGGAGAAAATGTACCGGGGCCAGAAACGGTGCCAATGCTAAAAATATTCCAAGATTTTGTTTTTTTCTAGCACCGGTAGTGTTAATATTGACAGAATAAGGGTGCTGAAAATGGAGCCTATGTTTGTAATAGTGTTTTTGGTGCATTAAAAATTGGTGAGAAAACTCTACCACTTTTATATTGGCTGTGTACATACTCATGTATATTCATAATATCGGGATATGATGTACCGGTGCCACAAAACGGTTCCTAAGTAAAAAAACCTGGGGATTTTATAATTTTTAGCAGCGGTATTGTTAAAATAAATTATACCGGTGCTGATACTGGTTCCTATGACTGAAATATGTTTTGGAGGGTAAAACTTTGGTGGGAATAATTCTAGCATTGGTATTTAGGCATAATACCAGTGCTAGAAAAACATTTAATGCTCACCTACCACTATTCCTTTGCGGGTAAAAAGTAGGTTTTTGGGAAAGAATGTTCATTAATGGTGCATTTTGGAGTGCTTTAGCATTGAATACTCAAATAAAGACCAACAAAGGTTAGATTTTAAATGATTTGGCATGATATTGATGATGGAATATGTTACACATGGTTTGTATGCATATATTTTGTGTGTTTGATCAAGTTAATGAGCCTTGAATTGATGTAAAAAAAACTTGGAATTTTTGCAAAAATTGTTGTTGTCATTAATACCTTGTTTAGGAATGTGAAATTGTAGGATTTCGAATTTATTGATGTGAGTTGTACGTTAAGGTTTTCCGAATTGATTTTAAATATTTAGAATCTTGCTTAGCTATGGTCATTGTGTGGAACTATTATTGTTGCACATTCCTTAATTTGTAGATATGGAACGTACAATTAAGAGGCGTAAGCATGTGTATTGCTACGTTGGTTTGTTAACAAAAGAATATCTTATTTTCATGGAGGATATTTTAGAGCACGCATTTGGTCGTGAGAAAGGAATCTTACGTCCTTGTCGTGATTGCAAGAATTGTAATCGTAATGGTGATAGAGACATAATGAAACTCCACTTAGTTAAGAGAGGATTTCTAAAAAATTATTTGGTTTGGACGTTTCATGGTGAGAAAGCACCACTAGATGTGGTTGTAGGTAGTGAAGTGGAGTGTTTCAGAGATGTTAATTTAGATGTCATGTGTGAGGAGGTTGTCAATGAATTTAGGGGGAAGCCCGAGGTTTTGTCACATTTCTTAGGTGAGAAGGACAAATCGTTTTATCCCGTTTGCAAGAAGAAAGACACGGTCATGTCATGTTTGATGGAATTGTTTATGATGAAAGGTGTTGGTTCATGGAGCAACACTAGAATGAATAAGTTGCTAAAGTTTTTGAATGAGAAGCTTCCCTCCGGTAACGGGTTGCCGGATAACCTCTAAGAAGCAAAGAGAATTCTATGTCTGATGGGAATGGAGTGTGAAAAAATACATATTTGTCCCAACGATTGTGTTTTGTACAAGGTTGATTGGGAAAAGAAGATGTCTTGCCCCATATGCCATGTGTCACACTACAAGAAAAGGAGAAATGTGGTTTTTGATGGAGATGGTCTCGAAAAGTTAAAGAAATGGGTTCCCGTGAAATGCATGTGGTATCTTCTAATTATATAGAGGCTGAAGAGGTTGTTCAAGAACGCCAATGATGCAAAGAACATCACTTGTTACATGGGAAGGTGTTCTTTTTGAAGATGATATTATTCGTCATCCAGCTGATGCCGATCAGTGAAAGAGATTTGATAAGAGGTATCTGGAATTCGCAAGTGAGCCTAGGAATTTGAGGATGGCATTGTTTACTAATGGAATGTACCCATTCAACAACATGTCCTTGAGACAAATTTAATGGCCGATAATGCTGCCCATATACAACATTCCACCGTATTTGTGTATGAAGAGGAAACATGTGTTGATGCCCTTGTTGATTTCTGGACCAAAACAACCCAAAAATGACATCTATACGTATCCGGCACCTCTGATAGAAGATTTGAAGGTACTATGGTCCGACGGTGTCGATATGTTTGATGGTTTTAGGGGTTCAAGGTTCATCTTGAAAAGGCAATGTTTTTTATACCATTAATAATTTTCCCGCATACAGAAAACTTTCAGGTTATGTGGTGAAGGGGAACATGGCACATCCCGTGTGCCAAGAGTCCACAGATATCCAAAAAATTGAAAAATGATTGTGACACAATGTATTTGGGTCACCAGAAATTCCTCCCGATGAAGCACAAATTTCTTGAGGACACGTTATAGTATGTTGGTGAGTAGAAGGTCAAGAAGGTGCCAAGACAATTGAAGGAGGCTGTCATCCACAACAAGGTGACGAAATTGAATATTGTTCTTGAGAAAAAAATAAAGAATGTGGGTGCAGTACCTGATGGTCCTTGATAGAAGAGGTCAGTTTTCTTTCATTTACCTTACTATGAGCATTTAGAGGTTGGACATTGTTTGGATGTAATGCACATTGAAAATAATGTGTTCAAGAGTTTGATTGGGACCTTATTTAACATTCCTGGGAAGACGAATGACAGCTTCAATGCCTGGAAGAACTTTGTGGAGCTTGGTATTTGCTTGGATCTAGCCCCGGAGGTGAGAGGAAAGCGAACATACCTGCCCCCTGCCCCGTACAATCTGTCAATGGACTAAAGGAGTTCGGTTTGCGAGTGAATACGAAGAATAAAGGTACCATCCGACTATTCTTCAAATGTTAGTCTCTATGTGACTGATCTTTTCCATATGAACGCCTTGAAATCACATGATTGTTACATCTCCATGCAACAATTATTGCACGTTGCATCCGTGGTGTTATGGAGGATGACGTGTGATTAAGCGTTCTTCAACTCCATTTTCCAGGAGAATATAAGCAGGCAACGCTTGATGTGTTGGAGTGCGAGGGGTTTTTAGTGTTATATCAGTTTGATAAGTACTATCATCCATCCTTCTTTGACATCATGGTTCACCTAGTCATTCATTTAGTTAGGGAAACTTGACTATGCGGTCCAGTGGGAATGCATTGAATTTACCCATTCGAGTTTTCAAAGGTTATGTTCACAATCGTAGCTGGCTAGATGCAAGCATCGTGAAAAGGTAAGTGACTGAGGAGATCATTGAGTAATGTACTTTGAACTTAGTTGGTAAGAAATCGGTGGGATTACCTGAACAAGCTCACATTGGTAGGAAGAATAAGGTGGCATATTCAAAAGGTACACTTCAGACACCCTTGAGTTCTAATTTGATGACAGTTCACATATATGTTTTACGAAATGCTAGCAAGACTGCAATCTATGTTCAAGTGCACATGTCAATTTTACAAGCACTATATCCAGATCGGTCTTCGAACAAAATACAGTTGGAGCATTCTTCCACATTTGTGAATTGGTTTTATAATCGCTGCAATGTGGACGGCATACCTAGTAAACTTCGTACAATTGCAAGAAGGCCAAACTGCACCATTAGAGGATACCAAGTGTATGATATTAATGGATTTAATTTTGCAAGACTGAGAAGGACAACAAGAGCATGAAGTAGAACAGTGGTGTATACATTGAATCTAAATCCATGTGGCAGTCTAGCAAGAAATATAAAAACTTATTGTTGCAGTGATGGTCTTTTAAGGGGCGATTGAGGAGATTTGGAAGTTGGATTATGTTGGGTTCAAATTTTTTGTATTCAAGTGCCGGTGGGTTGATAATGGAGGCGGGTTTTGTATGGAGAAAACCATGGATTTCACATTGGTTGACCTAACTCGATTTAGGTTTGAGGTGACAAGTTCATCTTAGCTTCCTAGGCACACCAGGTTTTTTATGTCATGGATACTAGCAATGAGAAGTTGCATGTCATCTTACATGGGAAGATGTTATACTTCGAAAAGGAGATTGATTATCGAGTTCGAGCCGAATGTCCTGAGTTTCCATCTGTATTTCCAAGTTTGGAGGATATGGGTGGAACTTTGGTAGGTACAAGGTCACATGGCAACGGATTCCGGGTAGATGAGAATGGTCAAATTGCAGGGGGCGATGTTTTCTTGAAAAGAGTGGCCACCTTACATGTAATTAGTATTATACTTTCGTATACTCCCCAATGTCATATGTATTCAACATATTGATAATAATTTATGATTTTGGGTTTAGTTTGGTTGTAGCGTTGATCGGTTTTATTTTCTCCTTTTGTCTTTCTTGTTTTTATAAAATGAAAATACAACCCAGCACTAGTTGGGGATCCGAGAACCAGTGCTGGAAAACAGAGTTGTCGCTCTATTTCATTAAAGACACCGATATATACAGAACCAGCACCAGTAAATAATACCAATGCCCTATACTTAGATAATATTTTGGGGCTTTGTTGTCGGGTGTAGGGAAATTTAAAAATTAGATTTAAAGCAGCGTCATGTAGCATCTTTTAACTAACAAGGGCACCGGTAATGAGATAATGGGCAACTGTATGAGCACCGGTGCTCTGTACTTAGAAATGTTTTTGAGACTCTGCTCTCGAATTTTTGAAAAAATTTCAAGAATTATTTTGAAGATGGAACATCCAGCTGCTTTATCCTAAGATAGGCATCGGTACATGTATTAACTAGCACCGGTATTGGCACCGGTGCTCTGTACTTAGAAAATTTTTGTTGACTTTGATTCCATGTTTGGAAAAAGGTTTGAAAATTAATTTAAAGCAGCCTCTGACAGCTTCTTTGACATAAAATTGGCACCAATATATGTCAGTATTTTCCGGTGCCATGCACTTATGTCAGTATTTTCCGTAAAAATTAATGAAATTGATCTAAAGCAACCTCTGGCAGATGCTTTATCCCTACGTAGGCACTGGTTTTGTGAGTTTATGCAGATGCTGACCGCCCTCCTCTTTAAAATTAAAAGGCAGACTGAAGTTAGATAAAAAAAATATTCCCTATTCTCACCATCGCATCATCAATCCAAGGTTTCACAATGATTAAGGAAAGTAATCTTAATAATCATTCTTCATTTTCTAAAGAGAGTTACTCATGCAAGCTTTTCAAAATATTTATTCATGTTAATTTATAATAGGATATAGTCTATATTCCAATGACGTACGTGTCATTCATGTAGATCGGTTACATTTGGGTATTCAATAGATTTATATTGGTTGGATGTTTGTTCATGTATTTAACACTAGTATTTTTCATGTTTTTTATGCATGCAAGGTGTTTGTTAAAATGCTTGAGTTGACTTTGTAGGAGATGGCACCAAAAACTCCTTTGAAGATGACACGCATGGCATCCTCTTCTTCTTCGAGGCTTCAATCAAATATCAAATATCAAACAGCATAACAAGTGGTTTGTGTCAAAAGAGGCAAGGGTAATCAAACAAACTTACAGAACAAGGCACCCTTATCCAGAGAGGGGAATAGAAGCATCTCCCCTATTTGAAGAATCTATCTAGTTACTTGGGTGGGAAAATTTGTGTGACACGACTGCTACGTTTAACCTCAGCATCGTGAGTGAGTTCTATGCTAATTTGACATGTGGTCCAAGGTGGGATGAGACATTTTGTAGAGGCAAAATGGTGTCTTTGACAGCCGAATCCATAAATGAGTTGTACGAGTTGCCTAATGTTCTCACCAAGGAGGACAAATTTCCTTCCTTCCTTTAAAAAGTTTGATAACGGTTGGGATTATGACGATTCCATTGGGAAAGAGATCATGAGGACAGTTACTAGGCAGGAAACTGATGTAGATTTACTTGTCAAACCGGGTTTGACCAAGATTCCAAAGAAGCCCTCTCTCCTAAGATGAATGGATGGTACAACTTTGTAACATCTAGAATGGACCCGGTCAAAGTGAACACAAAGGTGCACAAAATTAGGCTCGCATATTTATACACAATTAAGCAATAACTTCGATGGAATGTAGGTCATCAAATTTAGAATAGATAGAGAGAGGATGCGGAGAAAACCTGTTGCTACGGTTACTACACCCTCATCTTATCACTATGCACCAAAGTCAATGTCCCTCACTACCCGCACGACAATATACGGGCAACTGATGGGTAAAATTGTTCTAGACTCTTTCTAAAAATAGGCTCATGACAATGTGGTTCCTTAATTGGAATCTAGAGTTCCAGCATTTGAGGTGGGTGTTCAAAATCTCCGTACAAAGTCACATTATTAAATATCCTAGTGCAATCATATTGGTAAGGTTTTTAGATATCAATTCCCCGATGTGGTGAAAGCGGCTGGAGCTTTCCGTATAGACTAAGACCCAGGTGTTGAGTATTGTTATGTGGGGACCAGCTCTCAAGATGCACAAATGTGGGATGAAGAACCGTTTGCGAAATATTATTCTTGAGTTTGTATAACAATTTGATAACTTTTGGTTTATAGTCCTTCATCTTTTCGTTGAACGTTCTGAACAAATTAACGATATTTCCTTAGTTTTAGTCTGAACATTGATATTGGAAGTGTAATACTATTGTTTACATGTTTTGAGGAATATCAAGTTTTATTGTTAATTTTTTGGTGGTTGAAAGTGAGTACTAAAATCAATTGGACCACACTGTCATTTATAAAAAATGAGACCCCACAACTTGGGAAAGGGTTTCAAAATGCTTCCATTAACCAATTAAACTTCTAAATGCCATGTTTTCAATTCGATGCCATTCAATTTCCATCGTGTTTCCCTTATTTTACGTTTGGACAATTCCAAGAATGTTGGAGGGAGCTAAGCGCAAAATTCAAAAACTTCACTCGGACATCCAAATTAAATTTTGATTGGATTTGAGGCTACGATATTAAACCTTAATTAATTTTCCATGTTTGTAATGGAAAATTAATAAAGTATCGAGCAAAATATCGGATTCCATAAACAAATCCAATTTCTATTTACTAATTCAAAACAATCATCCATATTTAGGCTAGAACATGTACTAGCAGTTTGAAAATTTTACCCTAAAAGATAGATTATTTAAAAGTCTTATATTTAGGCAATAATAACAAAAATCACATTTTACCAAGTAATGGATAAGGGGTTCACACACTTTTGGGCAACAGTGCAATTTCCCAAAATTTTGTACAACTTTTTTATGTTCAGTTTTGAGGGCATTTCATTTACCCAATCCTGGCCAAATCACAAGTTAGGATCATATATTATTTAATTTCATTTTGAAGTAGCCAATTTCTTGATTTGACAAGATTCTTGGATGGACCTAATTGCAAAAGTAAAAAATTTCAGTCGGAGGTCCAAATTGAAATCTGATTGAATGCAATGTTACATTATGAAATCCCGATACATATTCCAAGTCTGAATCAAAATATTTATTAATAATTTTGGGAAAGATTTACTAACAATCCTTCACGTTTGGACTTCCTATCTTCTAAGTAATCAAGCGTAAGATACTCTAAAACACGTGCTAGCGCTTTACTTAATTTCATCAAAAAATCTATTTATATTAATGCACCGATATTAACCCAAGAGTACCCAAAATCAAGTTATTTTGATTCAATTTAGAAGGGGTAACTTAGTTTTGGGCAACAGTGCAATTTTACCAAAGTTACATAGGCGCCCTTAAGGTTCATCCTTGTTATGAAATCTTTCTACGACGCACATATTGAATATTTAATTGAATATTTTTCAACCCAAATGCATAACTACACCAATTAAGAACACTTTATTCTTAATGTTGGTAATGAATCAAATTATGTAAAACATTGATAGATTAAGTAGCGTAGATATTTCAATGAAAAATACCGGTGCTGAATAGTGGAGGGAATACAAAATTTTCAATTTTCACCAATAAATGGGCGGAAAATTTTAAAATTTCGTGAATTCATATATACCGGTGCAATTTTAACAAGGTGATTTCCCACCCAAAACAAATTTGGCTAAATGATTTTTCAGCCCAGGTCCAAATATATAGGCACCAGTTATCTTATAATGGCACCAGTATGTTTAATTGATGCTAAATATTGAATACAATTTTTTCCCTGCTGCTCTCGGTCCCAAATATTGGAAACAAATTCATTTAAAGCAATCAAGGGAAGTTGCTTTATTTCTACTTGGCACCGATATTTTAAAAACAGTATCGGTTGAAGTATTGGTGCTTCATACCTAAATTTTTTTAACCACTTTCTTTCTGGACGGTGAGTAAACAACAGCCCCATGCAGCTGCTTTGTGTTAATATAGACACTTGAAATCAGTTAAACAACACCGGTGATCGATACTTAGGGAGTTTCTTGTCGCTCTAGAACAAAGTAGAAATGACATAAGCACCGGTATGTCGAGTTTCATACCTGTGCTAACTCTGATTATATAAAACACGGACGATCATCTTCCTCGATATAACCATCGCGATTTCTATTCCCAAACACTCTTCCAAGCGGTTTTCCCACCTTTAATTCGATCTTTGACCACAATCTCCACGACCATAACTCCTCATTCACCCTCCACTACTCCACTTTCTTAAATCCACCTTATATAACAAACCAAAACACGCCCCTTTTTGTATCTAAAAACCCATCAACTCGGAAGTGATCGGAATGGCATACCACCTGGTGAAAAAATTGCATTCTTCAAAGGTACTTCATGCATTTTAAGTATTTTTTGTTGTATAGAGAGTTTTACTTCCTTTGGTTTCAATGAAATGGGTATGAAATCTTAGGAGTTCAATGAAATGTTCCAATGGATCTTCATTAATGTTAATTTATTTAGGGTTGTACCCATTATAATTACCATGGCCAACATGTTGTTCGAGATGTATAAGACGTAGTTTATTGTGTGATATATAGTGTTTTGTTCACAATGTTACCTATTTTGTGTATGAGAAGCCATTAATTTAATTGTTTCAATATAGTTTTTTTTATAAAGGATTCAAGGTGTCTCGATTATCCAAAATTGTTGTCGGTATGAAAATGTTGGTGCGCTGCTTTGTCTTTCATTCTTTTTGTTGATTGGATGGTGATTAAATTTTCACTCTTATGTTAGATTTATCCACTTTAATATGAGTTCATGATGGATTCGTTGGACAATTTTTATAATAATTTTTGTGTTACTAAATATTTCTATTTGATTTCATATTAGATGCCTCCTAAATAAATTTAAAAAACCAGCTGGGAAAAGGAAGAGTAGTGTCCTCCACCCAAAAAGCAAAGGGTAGAAGACAAAGAAGTTAGACCTCAACTGGAATGTGATAAAGAAGCACCAATGGTACCCCTCAAAATTCAATTTCAGGAAGAGGGATGGGTGCAACATGTTTCCATACTGAAGAGGGGGCACATATTGCAAAATTCTTGATTCTTGATGTGCTTCGTTCTTTTGGTTATATGTGTTGCTTGTATGAAATGAATCTTAGGTTTGGACATTTTTATCTTCACTTGATACCATAGACTTTTGTGGAATATTAATTCAGAATTATAGAATTGATAGTATATACGGGTAGATTTAGAAAAAGGGGTTTGTGTGATATATACTTTTGGGAATTAGAAAGTTGAGAGTTTTGTGAGATTTTTCTTTGGGGGAATATTAGTATTAGGATAGGGACATGTGAGATTGTTCTTATGCTTGAATCTTTTCTTACTCGAGGACGAGTAAGGTTCAAGTGTGGGGATATTTGG
>JAULKM010048187.1:0-12861 GCA_032355605.1 Rubia tinctorum
ACTTGAGAATATCCCCCGTCTCTGTGGACGATCCCGACTTGCCATACTATCTACTTAGTTGTATTTATTAAGCAAAAAGGGCTTAAAATAGCATCTTTGAGAGGTACGGCGATGACCTCACATTACACCGTACAGCCAACTAAAAAATTATGAAAAGCCAACTTGAAGAACAATGGTGATAAGTATAAATCTATCCCTGTGAAGCTAGTACCTGAGAGAAAATTGTGTGGTGCAAAAAGAGGAAAGTCTTCTGATAGAACAAGGAAGACTATTGTTGTTGCTGGCTATAGCAAGAAACCTCATAAACAAAGGAATGGACAAGAGCTAGTGTTGGTGGCTAAAAGGAACATAAAAGCTAGCAGTAGTTTCCCTCATGAGGCCTCTAAAATTACTGAGAGTAGCAGTATCCCTCAGGATCAGGCTTCAGGTCCGAGTGTTGATCTTGAAACAAAAAATGGAAAGGAAGCTGCGGAGGGAGAGTAAGAAGAAAATACCAGCGTCAACTCACAAGACTATAATTACTGTTCTAATTGATTCCATCTTTTGAGACGGGATTATCCTAGAAGAAAAAGATCAACAAGAGCCAGTGCTTGAGCCAGCTTCATGGAATGGCTCCACCATTCAATTGAGGTTCAGGTTCGAGGACGAAGATCCCGAACTAGTAGTAAAGACTGACGATGAACTTGAGGTTGAAGTCTTGTTCGAGGAGAGTTGGTTGAATGATGAAATTTAGAAATGAGAGTTATTACGAGGTTCTTTTCCTTACACTCTTCTCAGTATATAAGCATACCTCATTTTCAATTCCTCTGACATTCACTATATAAACTATAAATGTGTTATACAGGAGAAAAAGAGAAAAGAAGAGGCAGCTACTGCAACGGAGCAAAAGGAGCCTCCTTGTAAACATGAACTGTACATCGATCATAGCATAGGACTCATCTGTCACCACTGATTCTACATAGAAAAATATATAAAGGACATGGATCCTGAATTTGTAAGTGCTTTCTGCATTCTTACTTTCTTGAGATATCTTTTCTCTTCTTTTTGGTGTTCATAAATTGTTGTCTCTGTTGATTAGATTGTAGAGCATGTGCATTCATGAAGATGTGCTTATCACAACAGACTATTGATAGTGGATAGCCTCAACTTCACACCTAAATAGGCTCAGTTGGGAGCTGCTTTTAGAGCAGAGAATAGAACAGTAAGGGATGCGATCCCCGAAGCAAAGGCCAAGATGTATGAGCATCAACAAGTGGGGTTTGAATTTATGTGGAAGAACCTCAAGGGGACTATCAAACTTGATAAGCTGAAGAACTCAGAGGATAATGATATTGGAGGATGAATTATTTCACATGCATCGGGGACTGGGAAAACCCTTTTGACACTGATGTTCATCAAAGCCTACCTGAAGATCTTCACCAACTCGCGGCCAATGATTATAGCTCCATCCAGCATGCTTCTTACATATGAGGAGGAGTTTAAGAAGTGGAACAAAGATTTTCCATTCCACAACCTTGGCCACTTCGAGTTCACAGGCAAGGAGAAGAAGATCCTTGATACTCCTATTCCAACTAAGAGATCAATGGACAAGGATGTGATCAGACTGATCAAGATATACTCATGGATTAAAGAGAGGAGTGTCCTTGGCATCAGTTACAACCTGTTTGAGAATCTTGTTGGAGGAGATTACAAGAAAGTTAGGAGGACTAGGAAGGTTGAGCTGAAGCACAAATGAAAGGCTACCCAGCAATCTTACAAGTACAAGAGAATGCTTTTAGAAATTCCAAGCCTTGTGATCATGGATGAAGACTACACTTCAAGGAACAACAATAGTTGCAGCTGGAACACTGTCCTGAAGCTACAAACAACGAGAAAGATCATCCTCACCGGAACATCTTTCTAGAACAACTTATTTGAGTTGTTCAACAAGCTGTGCTTAGTGAGGCTCAAGATAGCTGATAGCCTCTCTCGAGAGCGGGCCTACTCTCCCATACTATAGCAGCGATGAGAGGAAAGTATGCACAAAATAAGAAGGTGGAGACTCCAGAGGATACTGTACAACCTAGTGTGGACAATGCCATCGAGAAGTTAAAGGACATCATTAGCCCTTTTGTACACGTTCACAGAGGGCACATCCTTCATAGGAGCCTCCTCAGGTTGAAGGACATTGTCCTTCTCTTAAAGCCGTCGTCATTGCAGAAACAGCTGATCAAGCTCATTGAGGCACCCGGGTTGCTTCTTCATTCAACTATGAGTATAAAGTGGCGCTCTTGTCCACTCACCCCTGCTTAGTAGTTCACCGCTCATTGAATGCGAAAGAACGCTTGTGATCAACATGGATGAAGTAATGAGCTTAAAAGAGAACTACAAGGAAGGTATAAAAGCGAGGTTTGTTATGGTTTGGCTAAGCATTACTATGCATGAGAAGGTTCTTGTGTTCAGCCAGTACCAGGATGTCCAAAAGCTTCTATCATAAAAGATTCGATCCATCTTCAAGTGGGAAGAGGGAAGGCAAGTGATCCAGATGCATGAGAAGGAGAATCAGTTGCACGGGAAGTATATCATAACTAAGTTTAGTGATACTAAGAGTGAAGTCATCGTATTGCTGGCCTTGACTAAATGCTTCTCTGAGGGGATAAATTTGGTGAGAGCTTAAATGGTGGTTCTCCTCGACGTTGTCTAGAACCCGTCCGTGGAGAGGCGGGCGATCAACCGGGCTTACAGGCTAGGACAGCAGAAGGTGGTGCACACTTACCACTTGATGGTCGGAGGAATGAGTGAGGGAGATAAATACTGTAGGCATGTGGAGAAGGAAAGGTTTTCTGAGCTGGTTTTCTGAGCTGGTTTTCTCCTCTACAACGAAGGAGAATGTGATTGAGCTGGATCCTGCTACAGCTACAATTCTAGGATCAGTGCCATCTTTAGCTTCATCCGTTGATGACGCTATCCTCCACTGCATGCTGGAGGATGAGAACTTCAAATACATGGTGGAAAAAATCATCTACCAGCCCAAGGAAGTGAACCTGATTGAAATCTCCACCCTTGCTTCTGCTGATCTGGAGTAGCGTGTATGATTTCAGTGTTTTTTCAAACTTTTGGATTGTTGTTGGTTTGGATTTGATGACTTTGTTGTCTGGTTATGTTTTTTATTTGGATTTGATGACTTTTTGTTGCAAATTTTAGCTTGTTGCTTGTTTGGATTTGATGAATTTCTATTGCAGATTTGATTTGGAAAAAATATGTTTTGTATTCTTATTTTAATTTCGATGGTTATGATTCACTTTCCACAACACAATTCATGCATTTGAATAGTTTTTTCCTCCTTCTCTCCACTTGTTCCTCCAGACTTACCTTTATTAGTACATGATCAGAAACTCCAGGTTTAGCATTTTCCACCTTCACATTTGGATGAGCTTGAAAACATTCAAAATTTCCCAAAACTCTGTCTATTCTTGAATATATAATGTCATCCACCTTTTTTAACCAGTTAAAATAATCACCACTTGATTCACATTCAAATATCCTTATGTTTGCCATCATTTGTTTAAACTCACAGAACTCACTTATATGAACATGACTCCCTCCTAATATGTCATTCACGATGAGTACATTATTAAAATAATCCATAATCATCCATGGTTATCCTCCACTAATTCCTTCACCAGTTTGTTCAATATCATGCCACAGATTTCTTCTGTTTTGAGTTTGACTAGAAGCATAAACTGCAGTGAGTTGAAAGTTTAAACAGCCATTCTGATTCCTAACTTCACAATATATCATTTGATCAATGCTTCTTACTTTATTTACATCCACTTTATAGGATCCCACATTATCTAATTTCTCCCATTAGTATGTTCACTGTAGTTATCAATAAACCTCCATTTGTTCCTAAAACTCCTCCTTACAGCTTCAGATTTCTCTTTTTTTACTCTTGTATCTAATAATACAACAACTTCAATATTCATGCTCAGGAAACGGGTGCTAATATCCCCCTTATTTTATGTTTTATTTAGGCCCCTTAATTCCAAGAGACTAGCATGGACCAGGGTCATGGGTCTCTGCGGGATCAATCAAAATCCCCATAGCCATGTTATGAACCCTTCCATTTAGTCCTCTGCTCAAATTTGTTTTTCCATTTATCCTTCACCTTCTTCCATTCATTTACATTCCTCACAACATCCCCGTACTCCTATTTTTTAAACAGTTTGTTCATCAATCATCTCTTCCTCCTCAACATTTTTCTTTGCTACCCTTTTTTCACCATTTTAGGTGATACTTCCTGATCTCTACATTTGTGCCCTCTAATTCCACATTTCTCATAGAAAATTGGCTTCCATTAATACTTAATCACCTGGAAATTTCAGTGTTATATCAACCTCCACAAATAATCTAGCATATGAAACCCTTAACTTGTTTGTAGTACATTCATCAGTCACCATATGCTTACCAATTGCGCTCCCTATTTTATTTAAGCTGGTTGCTCCCCACATATGAAGAGGCAAGCTTGGCAGCTTCACCCAAATTGGAAATTTGTTCACCATATCCTTCTTCATTTCAAAGTTAGCCTTCCATTTCTCCAAGAACCTATTCATATTGTAAAGGCCAAATGACTTGGAAGGCCCCTGAATTTCCTTCATCGTTCACCTATCGTCCCCCACCTTTTTAGCACATTTGGCCCCTCAACTAACATAATTTCTGAGTTGTGAGCCTTCCGCTAGGCCAAAGTGTCAAGCTCATTCAAAAACCCTTCATTTCAAGAGCAAAATAGACAATTACTATTTTTCCATTTTTCATTTTCTATTTTCCTATTTTTCTTTTTACCTTTTTCTTTTCATTTTCCCCTCCCCTTCCTCTTTCCAGTCGCCTACCAGATCTAACATCACCATCACAAGTTCTGACACGGTTGAGATGCGGTGACTTCATCTTTGCACTCTGGCTAAAATACACCATGGAGGATGCATCGGGACTAGTCCAGTTTGTGTCGGCGCAAGCCAAAGTAGCCATAGGCTTCGCCTCCCTCTCCGTTGCCCTCATCGAGAATCACCTCATATTCAAAGCTGCTGGGATCCAACAACCTCTACTTGCAATCACCGCGAGTATGAAGAAGTCACGGACACCAAAGAACCGCCATCTCTCTCGACGATCCGGAGCCACCTCCCTCTCCACCTGCCCCACAAGTGACCCACCTTCAGGGTTCTCACCGACTACCTATGGTGGTGTCGTACGGAATCGTTGAAACCAGACGCGAGGAGGAGATGAGGTGTCTCCGGTAAAGCTAGTTTCCATAATTCTTTCAAATGTTTCTTTCAATTTTTGGCCTAATAGATGCTCGATAATTTGTTTAAATGACTGACTCAATTATTATCTTTTGCTCATTTGTAGAGGAAACTGTTGTTGTTAAAGTGATTCTGCAGAATGGCTTTTCTGCTAAGTGGGTTGTTAAGGATCGGTGTAGTTGAGATGAAGCAGGGTGCAGGGTGCAGACGAAGAAGATGAAGATGAAGATGAAGATGGGCTGAATTAAAAATAAAAAGGATTGGGGTAGATTGTAAATAAGAATGATAGGGATTGGATTGTAATAAAAAGGATGGAGGGGGCTTAATTTGTAAATAATAATACAAAAGTCCTTTTTACCCTCAATTTTAAAATTCAGCAATTAATGGTCAAAACTTCAAAGTTAATGGTTTGGTCGGACGGAAGGGTCACGACTTAACAGTTCCATAAATTGAGGGGCCATAAGTTTTCAAAAAAAGAGGGGTAAAAGGTAAACTATGGAGGGAGCTCAGGTGTTTCCCAAGTTGTTCGCCCTATTGTATATCGTGTATATCCCCTTACTTAGCACATTTTCCATATCCTATCCTGACTTAAGTTTCAGGATGAAATACCCTTCTTCATTATAATACATCTTTGGCATGCTCACAGAAAATTATAATCTTAACATATAATTTTTCAACACATTTATCGTTAAATCCCACCAAATGACATACACAATTAAGGCATTTTCCCAAAATTCCAACTCTGATTTCACATCATCTTCCTCAATTTCAATTTCAATTTCACCATTCCCAATACTTAAAGCTCTAAATTCAATATGCATACCATTTGACTGAACTTAATTCCCTTTGATCACATCAACCCATAACCTAGACTCAATTTTCTTTCATTTTCAATAGGTTCATCATCACTAGCCTATTTTTCTGATTGATCTAGCTCTGAATACATTCCATTATATGAATCTCCTTGCAAAACTCTGGATTGCGAAATTTTAGATCTTTTACTAAACGAGGGATTTCGCAACACTCGCACAAACTAATCAAAACTAGCCATCGAGATCTTGAACAACTCAAGAATTGTAAAGTCAACTAGCCCGTAGGATTGGTTCACAATTAAAATTTTGCTCGTTGACTAGCCTGCAGGATTAACTCACACATAAAGGATTCTTTGTTCACTAACTAGCCCTCATGATTATTTCACAAAGGGTATTGATACTTAATTAACCCACGGGATTAAGCAACAATGAAAAATAGTGTATAAACTTGAAAGTGTGAATTTTTTATTGATAATAATGTTGTTAAATTTGTCCAAAAACCTCCCCTATTTATAGGATATAATTCGGCCATTACAAATAGAAAATGGAATGACTTATGGAAGTTTTAAGAAGCTAATATCATATCTAACTAAACTACCTAATTTAATTATAAATGATGACCATATTCATCCAATTAAATGAATCCAAATATTGGATGAATTCTTAAATGAATCTACCTTATCAAAACCTACCAAATCTAATTCTAATCAAATCAAAACTCCTAAATTACAATATTCAAAATTAATTCTAAATATGAGCACGTTACCTCATTAAAAAAACTCAATGGGAAAAAGAGTATAGTGTTAAACTCTTAAAAATAATAAACTAATAAAAATATAATGAATGATATTTTGACATCGTATCATATAAACTTCCTAATTTGACTTTATGAAATCAAACTAAACAAACTTTAATCGTTAAATTCTCTTAATATATAAGGTTATTTTTTTAAAAAAATTTACATACACAAAATAATACATTATAGTTCAAAGCTGATGGAGTTGACTCCTAAAAGTAAAATTATGAAGTTTATATTGGGATGTAGGATGTATAAAATAAAGATTTTTTAGGGGGCCTTTCTTGCTTGAGATATCAACGAAAATGCTTGTCACCCTATGCACTGGTGATGGTTGCATTATCAAGAAACAATTTTTGGGTTTTGTCATATCTTCGAGCAGTAACACTATTAAATCCATCATCAAGAAAATATGTCGTGTACTATTTTTATTTATTTATGAAGTTTTCTTTTTTTTTATTTTCAAAAATAAAAGGCAAATTGAATTTTTGTGAATTTTTTTATGAAACGGAAACTGTATAACAATAATAATTCAAATAAAATTTTCTAAATCTATCAAATGCTTCCCCGTTGCCACAAATCTATAAAGGAGATTTTAATGAAATTCTACACCAACAAGAACTTGACAGTGTCAATAATATACCCCAATGGAAACTTTATGTATTTCAAAATGCACAATTTGAATGCAAAATAATTGATTTGGGCTTCGTCGGAAATATAAAAAAATACTTGGTGTAAAAATTGAAAAGACCCTTATATAGTTTGAGGTGGATGGACAGAAAAGTTGCATCCGCTGAACGGCTGAATATATACCCAGGATCTCAGGTTAAATATATGTTTAATCATCAGTCGTACCATTCTCTGATTCTCCTGCAAATTCGAAGAAATGGTTTGTCGATTGCCAATATACATGCGCTGAAAATATTTCGTATCGAAAACTATTAGATGATATCCTTGGAGTGTAAAAACTGGAATAAATCAAAATTGAATACATTAACAACAATTCATTTGTGTAAACATATTTTTAACCATCAGTCTTATCATTCTCTAATTCTCCTGCAAATTCAAAGAAATGGTTTGTTGATTGCTAATATACATGGGCAGAAAATATTTCTCTTTGAAAACTTTTAGATGAAATCCCTAGAGTGTAAATAAAAGATAAAGGGAAAATGGAATAAATTGAAATTGAATACATTAACTAGAATTCATTTGTGTGCTTCAAATTTGTTAAACAGAATTTCAAAGGAGAGAAAAGAGAGTAAATCATCTATCGAAATAAATTGAATAATTCCAGCTCATTTCGGAAAAACTATTGGAACAATTTCTCGATATGGAGTATGCTAAATGAAAAAAAGATCAAAACAACACTGACTCCAAGACGAGATTGGAATACAAAGTTTTTATGTCATTTTGCAAATAAGATTAAAAAAAAGGAATGTCACATATGGACTAAAGGGTGCTAAAAGTGTGTGGGACACAACATAAATAAATATAAATCTTAAATCTGCCCACTTTCAAGAGTTATTTACATTACTATATCCTCATAAGGATTTTACTCTCCAAGTCATTGCATTAATACAAGCATCAGTACCAACGTAACTGAATGGTACTCTTCCTAGACCTTATGTGGCTCGTGAAATTGTAAAATCTTTAAGAAATTATGGCACCAAACAAAGAGTTAGGTCTTGAGGGGATGTTTTCGTCTTTCTACCAAGCCTATAGGACATTTTGGGATCATAAGCTACACCATCCATTCTACAGTTCCTTAATCAGGGAAATCATATGGTAAATTTGAATGATACAATGGTGGTTATTATTCCTAAAGTCCATGAACAATCACGGGTATCAGAGTTTAGACCTTTAAGTCTATACAATGTTATGTAAAGAATCATCTCTAAATTCATCTCTAATAGACATTAAGACACTATCTATAAAGTTATCTCAAAATTTCAAAGTGTTTTTATGGAGAAATGCCTTACATCTAATAATATTCTCACTGCACAATAAACCCATCATTTCATCAAAGAAAAACAAATGGGGGGAAATTTTATATGTCGATAAAATTATACATGATTAAAGTTTATGATAGAGTTGAATGATTGTTCCTATTGCAAGCTCTCAGGTATATGGGTTTTAATACACAATTTATAAAACTTATGGAGCAATGTTTACCATCCATTCAGTTTTTTTATGCTAAACGGGTAACACTTTAGAATCTCACGCCATCCAAAAGTACCAGATAGTGAGATCCCATATCACCTTACCTATTTATTACATGTGGGGATGTATTATCTCAAATGCCTCAATATAGTTTAAGGAGGAAATTGCTATCTGGTTTTAAAATAGAAAATTCATCACAAACACTATTCCACTTACATTTTGTTATGATATCTTAATATTATGTGAAGCATCTACCTATGAAGATACACATTTGTAATAGATTTTACAATACTATGAGAAAGTGTCTGGACAAAAAGAAAGTAATGATAAAGCATCAATCTCGCTCACTCTAAACGTTAAAGGGAAAATTAGAGAGTTTTCTTTCACTTATGGGAATGGGACAATCGATAGGACCAGATAAATGTTTGGATCTCCCAACTATCTATATTAGATTAATGTACTCTTCTTTGGAATCATTTGAAACAAAAGTTGATAAAGGGGTACCAAGATTAGGGCTTGCAAAAGCGATATCACTATCGGATAATTATCCTAAGAATATCACTGTTATACAATTAAGGGAAAAGTGAAAAAATGACCCTATAAGACTGAGAAAGTGCAGAAATGACCTTGTAAAATCTGAAAGTGTAGAAGTAACCCTATCTTTTAGAGAAGGTCATTTATAATAAAAATTCAGGGGAAGACCCGGGAAAAAACTTCCATGGTCAACAAAGGCTATATCCCGTACATCATTTTTATGCACACCCTACAGTGAAAGATTGGACATTTTCGATAACACCAGTGGTGAAACCATGTTCAAATATAAGGATGGGCTAATTTATAATGATATAAAAAAATTACGTATATTAGACATGGAAAATTTGAAACTAGGAGTATTGTTAGTAATTCATGGTTAATTGATTAAATTAGAATAAAATAAAATATGATTTTTTAAATTTTGATCCAAGAAAAATATAAACTCATCATTTTAGAGAAATAAATAAAAATTACATTGTCTTAAAATGTCAATATTTAAGTTAAAATTTATAAAAATCTAAATTTAATATTAAATAAAATAAAATAAAATAATATAGCCTAATGCATTAACTGTTAGTGGTGAAAATATAAGTATTTTTAATATTTTCACAATGTCTACTGAAATATGTCATTTGTAAAGATTAATTAACAAGATTTAATTAAAGTCATGGCTGAAAATTTGTAACTAAAATTTACAGAGTATTAAATAAACAATGGAAAGGATTTACAAATAAAATCTTTCAATACTATATTTAATATTTATATAAATAATTCTATACTAATTGCTTTCTAAAAAATTAATATTTATTAGAAATAGTTATATAAATAAAAAAAGTTTACTCCATCTATTATTCTACTCCCTCCGTCCCAGAGAAATTGACAGAAATTTTATTTTCGTCCGTCCCACAGAAATTGGCACAATTCAATTCTTACCTAAAGTGGTAAAAATGTGCTTATACATTTACTATATTATCCCTCAAAAGTTTGATTAAATCTACTAGTCAAATCTTCCATTAAAAAAATACTCTTCCTTTATTTCCCATCAACAATTCCACCTCATCTTGCATAAAATACTGATTCAAAACCAATTGTATCAATTTCTCTGGGACGGAGAGAGTATATGTTTAACATAGTAATTTTACATATTTATATAGGTAAATTAAATTGGGTGGAAAGAGTTGATTGCAAAGAGTTGGGAAAAAATAGGAACAAGTAGGTGAAAATAATTCACTTATTATCATGAAATGAATTTTGATAGTTTTAAAAAATATAAACAAAAAAGGAAAGGGTATAAATTTAAAAATATATATTATTAAAAAATAAGTATTACGAAAGAATTTCCATAACAAATGTAGATTGAAAATAAAAATAATTCACTTGACAAAAATGTGCATCATTATAAATGGGGCAGTATTAATTAATTATCAATTAAAAAGTATTGATATAGGAAGAACTTTGAATATCTTGGGGGAGAGGTCTGCATTAAATTGGAGATTAAGTGCATTATATTTTCAATTAATTTTTTAAAGTTGATATGGCAACCTTTGGAAGTTCCACTTGTCAAAACTTTATGAAAGCTGATGTAATTAAATGTGGGGTGCCACTTAACCAAAAATTGCTCTTTTAGTATATAGTATAGATTATTTTTTAATTAATTTTTTCAAGTTGATGTAGCAAGTTTTGGAAGTGGCACTTGTCAAAAACTTGTGAAAGTTGTTGTGGTTAAATGTGGGTTGTCAATTAACCAAGAAGTTGTTCTTTTAGTATATAATATAGATTTCCATTTAGCCCACCAACTTTGGTTTGCTACAGATTTACATGACAGAATATATCAATTCTAACAGCTAAATATGATCATTAGGCATAGCACCATAGTCCATGACCCTTGATAAATCCACTAGTGATTTCGAGTTCAGGTTGAGAGTCTTTTTCAAATTCAACATGGTTTAGAGAGAAGAATTATATCTGTTAGAGTATAGATTATTGTCTATGTTCATTGTATAGTTGGTGTGTATTCTTAGAACTCTTGTATTTTATACTTCATGTACCCCTATGTATACCTATACTGAAAGGCCACATAGGCATGGGTTCTAACTCTCTCATGGTATCAGAGCAGAGTGATCGTATCTTGCTTTATTCCTTTTTTTTTTATTTTTCTGGTCAACTTTCTCCGTTCTCTGACCATATCTCAGCAGCAGCGTCCACAACCCATTCTTCTCCAGCATCTCCGACACGTACGAATCCGACAAGGAGGTAGAATACGACCTTACCGATGATGCTTCATTTGGGATTCCACAGCCGGAGAGGGAGAATAAGCATAACGTCTCAGAATCAATAAAGTTTGTCTACGAGCTGAACGGGGTGACAATCGACTTGTCAGAGGTGAAGTTTTCTACTGGCTTTATACATTTGAAAATATGATTACAGTATAGCTCCCTAATATACATTTCATTTTGAGATGTAATGTATAATTGCAATTTACTCCTGTGCTCTTATTTTCTCGTGTTGCTAATTAATGGTACTTCATCGAATTAGTAGTCACCCTTAAATGGTTTGTTTACAGTTTGTATGTACACTGATTTTTGTGACCCTGATGGTCTTTGTATTTGAGTTATTCATGTAGAGCATGGTACTTGTTATTGAGCTTATTGGCATTTTAAAATTCACTACTGGGATGGAAAATTTAGAGTCTCTTCTTCCTCTTGGTGTTTTATGAAGACAATCAGTTATATGGCAGAAAGGAAGGTGGGTACTGGATCTTTTGGGATTATTGAGCTTTATTTCATTGTTTCTAAGTTATCGCTTTTGTGTAACTTTTAGTTGGCCTTTTGTATTCAGTGAACCATGATCTACTCTGAGAGAGGCTCAAGTAATAGTTGATCACTTTTATATTTTTTATGAATGAGGTCAAATAGATTTCTCAGTAGCTATATCATGTGAAAATTTTATATGAGTATTCGAAAATTTATCTGTTAATGAAATTATACACTATAGAACGCCAGATTGAGTAGGAAAATCTTCCATATCTTATGTCTATGATATTTATGTAATTACCGTAACTTTAAGGCTTCTTTGTTGATCTGTTGGTTATGCTTCCATTTTGATTGATTCAATTTAATTGTTGGTTCGGCCCTCATTTCAGGTGCATCCTTGTGTTCACAAGTTGCTATTAAGTCAAAACCGGAGTGACGTTCCTGTTGGAATAGTGTCCTTCAGTCAATGTGCATTTTCCATAATATAGTTTGAGGATTAATTACAGAGATAATTAATTCAGTTATTTTGA
>JAULKM010048196.1:0-12861 GCA_032355605.1 Rubia tinctorum
TTGCTTAGAGGATCACGAACATAACCCTTGAATGTTTGATCTAGACGTGGAATGTCTTCATTTATAGTGGTAGTCGTACCCTGATCTCCAACAAACAAGCTATTTCCATTTTTCAACAAATATGTCACGTCATTTAACTAACCTATTCTGCATAAAAGCAAAATCTTAAAGTACATAAATGACACAAAAGGAATAATACTGTTACTTTGTAATGTGGTTTGTTTGCAAAGTTATGCGTAGAAATTTTCCTTCTAGTTTGATAAGGTCTGGGCCGAATCGTCCCAATGACATGGGTTTCAGCCCAAAAGGGCAAAGTCAGGAGGGCAAGCCCAATTCGCCCAAGAAGGCAGATGTGAGAAAGGAGCATGTGTTGATGGGACGATCAATGTCCCATTAATTACCAAAACACATATAATGAGGGAATATGCAGGGGAAGGTAGGATAACTCGATCACCTCACTATTCATCTAGACCCGCTTCCACTCAACAAATATGGCTGACCGGAGCGTCGGAGCAGGCATGACCTTGCGTCGGCCTGCCTGACCCCTGTCTACCTGTTTTGTAGGTTCATGTGCATATTGGGCTAGAAGAGCTCATCTACAAGGAACAATAAGTTTTAGTATTAACATTGGCGCCGTCTGTGGGGATCGCATCATCTTTTAGCATCCACGCATCTTGGAGAAAATGGAGGCATTGATGCCGGGAAGTCTGTACAACGAGGTGGTAAGGGAAGATGTGACGCACGAGGAGGAGTCTCCCTCGATGCTGATGCCGACGGGGGAGAGACACCAGCTCCGCATGACACCAGAGGTTATGAATAACTCTGAGGTCCTCCAAACGATCATAGCATCTCAGAAGGAGACGATGAGGAGGTTGAAATAGATGGAGGACAGGCAGAGCGGCAGAACAAAGTAAAGAGGACACAATCTGCAGCCAACTAAGCTCTTCCCAAAGAAAGAATGTGATTGTGAAGCACCTAATAGAGGGGAGAGGGGGTCGCAGACAGTGCAGAGTCAAGCTGGGAAGGAGAAAAGCACAGCTTCTTCTGGGAGACATGAACAAGTTAAAGGCGGAGAGAACGCAGCAGACCGCGAATGGAGAGAAGGTTGTGTAACACTCAAAAGGGGTAAAGAGCAAGTCGAGGATAGGAACCCGCCAAAAGGTAGAGAGGAAGGCTCGAGTAAAGAAAATAGGGGCTCACCATTCACCAGGAGGATACAACTATTCACGGCTGATCCAAAGATGAAAATACCAATGAACCTGGGGCAGTATAATGGCAAGACCTATCCAGAATACCACTTGCACACGTTTTGCACCAAGATTGCAACTTTCGCGATACCGAAAGTCATATGGTGAAGGTATTTTCAACCACCCTAATAGCAGATGCCAAGGTGTGGTTTAGGAACCTGGAAGACGGGACAATCGAAAGTTTCATCCTGTTAGAGTAGAAGTTCTAGACTCGCTTCATGCATATGAAGAAATTTCAGAAGACAATGTCTGAGCTGCTGGCCATCAAGCAGAAGTCAGTAGAGACACTGTTGGCATATTGGGAGCGGTTTAATGATGAAGCAAACCAAGTGGAGGAGAGGAGCAACCAGTTCCTCATTGAGATGTTCATATATGGTTTGAGGCACGAGCTGTTATTGAGGGACTTCACCTTGGACCCGCCACCGACGATCAATGAGTTAATGAGGATAATTAGAAACATTAATAGAGCATACCTAGCTGCCAAAAGAAGGAAGGAAGCGCAGGGAGGTCATAGTCAGCAAAAGGCCAAGAGGGAAAGCTCATAGGGAAAGCCGGGAAAAGTTGGGCTGCCAGAACAGGCACCCAGCAGATGCTAAGCAGGTTCAACAGGTCGGAAAGGGTTTTCACACCGCTAATTAAAACCCCTAAAGAAATCTTTGCCCTATGCGCAGGGAAAGCCATAATGGATGTACCACCAAGGATGAAGAAGGAGCCCGACAAGAGGAATAAGTCTCATTTCTATTATTACCATGATGACCATGGTAATGACAAGAATGACTGCATTCATTTGAAGCACAATGTAGAGGATGTTGTGCATAGTGGTGAGCTGGCACACCAGGAAAAAAATGCAAGGGCCCATAACAAAGCTACCTATCAGAGAAAGAACAAGTAGGGAGAACCCTGCATGTAGCAAGAGGGTTGAGGTAGAACAAAGAGCTCCGACAGAGAGCGGAGGCAGGAGAAAGGAAATGAGGTGGCCAGGGCTGAGAAAGGCGATGAACACGGTAAAAGTCAAAGAGAAGACACCCCAGGTGAAGATGGAAGAACAACCATGGTGACTAACATATATGCCATCATAGGCGGGAGTGTAGGAGGAAAGACTGAATCTCGGCGAAAGGCACGCTGTAGACACACACCGCAGACAATGTCTGAAGAAAGAAAGGTAGGGACAAATGAAGCAATAACGTTTGACGCTAGCGATCCGATACTAGATAGACCGGCTAGAGGAGACGCAATGGTAATAACGATGAGAGTGATGAACAAAAGAATTCACCGGGCATATGTGAATAGTGAAAGTTTTGCGGAGATCGTGTATTGGCACAGATTTGATAAGCTGTACGAGAGCACTGGGATGAAACTGGAGCAGATATATACCCCACTGGTAGACTTTGCAGACAAAACGGTATGGTCGGAAGGAACCATACTTCTTCTGGTAACAGTAGGGGAAGGAGAGTGAAACAAGACTGAGGACATGGAGTTCATAGTCGTAAAGGAAAACAACCCATATAATCTGATATTGGGCAGGCCGGCGTTGGCACTGCTGAAAGGCACAGTGTCAACCCTGCACATTTTTTTTGAAATTCCCAACGAAATGAGGAATAGCCACAGTGAAAGGAGACCACCATAGAGCAATAGAATGCCACATGATTGCGCTCAGAAAGCAAAAATGGTAAGACAAAAATGAGAGTCAAGAAAGACATGCCAACAAAGCTAGGCTTGTCAGAATGATCAAAGGCGGGAGTGACCCGTCAAATCTAGATGCAGAGGTGGAAGCACTGAAGCTAAATGGAGACTGGTCAGTGCAGGTGGGAGTATCCCTTCCGCCTGAGGTGAAAAGTAGGATGATAAAGGTGCTGAAGGAGAACAGGCGGGCCTTCGCCTGGAAATTGGAAGACATGACTGAGGTACCAAGATACATCGGCTGTCACGAGCTAAAAGTATACTTGTCTTTCAAGCCTGTCAAGCAAAATACGAGGATCATTTACAAGGAGAAGAACGAGACAATGAACAAGGAGGTAAACTAACTGGTTACAGCGGGGATCCTGAAAGAAATCCCCTATCCAACCTAGTTGGCTAACCCTATGTTAGTGAAAAAGACAAACAGAAGCTGGAGGATATGCGTGGACTACACATACCTGAACAAAGCCTGCCCCAAAGACTACCCACTGCCAGCCATCAACCAAAAGGTAGAAGCCCTTACCAACTATCCAATTAAATGTTTTCTCAACGCATACGAGGGGTATTATCGGATCCCCATGCTAGAGAGTTACATAGAGAAAAATGATTTTATTACTGAAAATGGAGCCTTTGGCTATCAAATGATGTCGTTCAACTTGAGAAATGTCGGGGCTACATACCAAAGGGTGTTGGACAAGATATTCCAGAATCAAATTGAAAGGAACTTGGAGGTGTATGTGGATGACATTGTGATAAAGAGCAGAGAATATGAGACATTCGTGGAGGATGTCAGAGAGATCTTGGTGCAATTCAAGGAGATAACGATGAAAATGAACCCAGCCAAATGCTAGTTTGGAGTAGGGGCAGGAAAGTTCCTTGGGCACATGGTGTTGAATGTGGGGCTGCAGGAAAACCTCAAGAAGGTAAAGGCAATCTTAGAGATGAAGTCTCCAAACACAGTCAAGGAGGTGCAGAGCCTAAATGGGAAGCTGGTAGCCATGAATCATTTCATGTCTTAAGCAACAGAGAGATAACTCCCTTTCTACGAAATATTGAAGGGGCGTGTGAACAAGAGAGGAATAGTAAAATGGGGCAAGATGCAGTACAAAGTGTTTTGAGGAATTGAAAATTCATCTGAAGTACCTTCCGACCTTAACCAACCAAAGAAAGGGGGAGACCTTATACCTGTATACAACAACAAGTGAAGAAACAGTCAGCGGCACGTTAGTCAGTGAGGAGAAGCTTGTTCAAAAACCTGTGTACTTTGTGAGTCGGGCTCTGCAGGGCCCAGAGCGAAGATACACAAGTAGGGAGAAGCTTTCTTTGGCTTTGATTCACCCGCCGAGAAGGCTAAGGCAATACTTTCAGACACACCCTGTGATAATCCTAACGAACCAACCATTGAAGGAAATATTGACCAAGGCAAAGGCTTCAGGAAGACTGGTTAAGTGGGCATTCTAGTTGGGAGAGCATGTTATTGAATACGCACCAATGAAAGAAATAAAGGGGCAAGTGATGGCAGACTTTCTGGCAGAAAGGCCTAAAGAAAAGAAGATGAAAGTAGTAGAATAGGAGAGAAGTTCCTCCCAGGCTGCAGGCCTAAATGAAATGTGATGCATCAAAATTATATGTGGATGGAGCCTCTGGAATGGAAGGAGAAGGTGCAGTCCTGGTGTTATCAGACCCGGGAGACGTGGAGTCAACCTACGCCCTGCGCTTTAAATTCCAGCCTCAAACAATGAGGCAGAATATGTGGTGCTAAGTAGGGGGGTGGAGATAGCCCTGAAGTTAGGAGCAAGGAAGCTGCAAGCCTATGAGGACTCCATGTTGGTAGACAACCAATACAATGGGCAGTATGTTGCCAATGAGCCAACAATGATGAAGTACAGAGACACTGTCAGTAATTTGGAAGCTGAATTTGAAGAATTTGACATCACTAAGATCCCGAGGTTGCAGAACACGAGAGCTGATACGTTAAGCAAATTGGCATCCTCAGCCCATGCACACTTAACTAAAACTGTGCTGGTAGAAGAACTGGCGTACAGATCAACCGACGCAAGATAGGTAGGAGCGATACAGGGAGTAACACCCGACTGGACGACACTCATTCTCAATTACCTGAAACATGAGATACTGCCAGCAGATGACAAGAAAACAAGGACGGTTAAAAAGGAAAGCACTGCAGCACACTGTAAGGAGCAGGCTGCTATATAAGAGGGGATACACTGAGTCGTGGCTAAGGAGATCAGGGCCCAATCTATCGGACACGATCCTTAGGGAAATACACGAGGGGAGCTGCGACAGTCACCAAGGACCAAGTACAGTGGCATTACGGGCAGTAAGAGTAGGATAATATTGGCCAACCATGAGAGCATATTCAGATAAAATGGTCAAAGAATTTCACAGATGCCAAGAGCATGCCAAGATACAAAGGCTCCTTGCAGAACGAATGATCAACATAAGATCACCCTGGCCTTTTTCCAAATGGGGGATTGACATTGGAGAACTGTTCCCCAAAGCTACGGGAAGGAAGAGATTTTTGTTGGTGGCGATAGACTGTTTCACAAAGTGGGTAGAAGCTGAGGGTGTGGCAAGCATAAAGGGTAAAAGGGTCACAAAATTTTCTTGGAGCAGCATAGTGTGTAGGTTTGGCATCCCGCAAATGATAGTAAGTGACAACAAAAAGTAATTCGCCGATGAGCCTTTCAGATTGTGGTGCGCCGACCTAATTATCAGGCAACGGTTCACCTCCTTGGCCCATCCTCAAGCAAAAAGGCAAATAGAGGTGACGAATTGGACAATAGTTCAGTGACTGAAAAAGAGGCTGGTACGTACCAAAGGATAATGAGAAGAACTAGTAACTGTGCTTTGGCCATACACGACCACGCCAAGGACAGCCACCATGGAATCCCCATACAGGCTGTGTTTTGGGACAAAAGCGATTATTCCCCAAAATTTGCATTGCACAACAGAAGAATAGCCTAGCCTATGAACCAGGAGGAAAATGAAAAAGCTCTCAGAGAAAATATGGAAGAGTTGGATAAGCTAAAGGATAGGGTAACACTAAAAGAGGCCGCGTATAAGTCCTGAATGTAGCAGCATTATAATAGCAAGGTACATGTCAGATCCCTGAAAGTGGGAGACCTAGCACTGAGAAAGAATGAAGCAAGCTGAGTGTAGGGTTAGAAGAAGTTGAGCGCATGCTGGGAAGGCCCATACAGGGTGGCTGAAGTGCTGGGGAGGGGATCATACAAATTGGAGATGATGGACAGAAGGCCAATTCCCCGAACCTGGAACATAGCCAACCTGAGAAGGTTTTATGCTTAAAAGTAACTGTAGCCTTATGTATGTATGAAGCCTGCTGTCGAACAGTTTGAGATGATGGATGGGCGAGACGAGATTCTTAAAGGGATCCAATCTTTTGTAAGCCCATAAAGGGTGTGATTTTAAAAAAAAACCCAGGCCTATGCTTCGCTATTTTTTGCTGTTTCTCTGAAAATGACAAGTGCATGGGAGAAAATTAGCCAACGCATCATCGAGTAATGAGCATGTTCCTGGATAAAGTTTTAGCGCTTACCTCAACAGCCAGCACAATTACAGGCCGGATCACAACAAGCCAAGGAAATAAAACTCCAACAACAATCATAGTCGTCGAGTGATGAACCTGATCCTAGCTAAAGTTGTAGCTAGCCCCAACAGTTAGCGCAATTGTAGGCTGAATCACAACAAGCCAAGGAAATGAAACTCCGGTCACAATCATAGCCGTCGAGTGATGAGCCTGATTTTGGCTAAAGTTGCAGCACTGGCCCCAACAACCAACGCAATTGCAGGTCAGATCACATGCCAAGGAAATGAAACTCTGGACACAACCATAGCCGCAAAGTAATGAGCTTGATCCTGGCTAAAGCTGCAGTGTTGGCCCCAATAACTAGCGCAGTTGCAGACCAGATCACAACAGGCCAAAGAAACGAAACTCTGTCCACTACTAGAGCGGTCGAGTAACGAGCTGGCTAAAGCTACAACATTGTCCCCAAGAGCTAGGTCAATTGCAGGCTAGATCACAAAAGGCCAAGGAGATGAAACTTCGGCCATAACCAAAGCCGTTGAGTAACGAGTTTGATCTCGGCTAAAGTTACACTACTAGCCCTAGCAGCTAGCGCAATTGCAGGTCGAACCACAACAGGCCAAAGATATAATGCTCCAGCCTCAACCGTTGAGCAATGAGCTTGGTGCAGGATCAAGTTGTAAGTGTCGACCCCAGCAGCTAGCGCAGCCGCAGGCCGAGTTGGGACAGGAAAAAATTGGCTTTCTGCAGGACAACATTGGAGGGATATTCAATCAAAAGTAAGTCCAAAGGAAGAGGTTGCCACAACAATAAGCGTTGCAAAGTGACAATAACTAAGCTCGACAATAGCAGGAAAGGCGAATTGAAGAACATTTTTGCAAAAAAAACAACACAACACTTCATGAAAGGGAAGATGAGATATAACACAACCATAAAACGATGGAAGGAAGCCTAAGGTGAAGAAAATAAACAAAGACAAAATAATAAATAACAACCAAAGCAACTTATGAAAGCAGGCAGCTCAAGAGCTGCAAAATATACCATAAAAAAGAGGGCAGACACGCCCATCAAGTAGCAAGCAGAATAAAGAAAATAAACATTGTTTCATCCCTTAGCAGGGGAATACACACCAACATGAAAAATAAAGAATAGCAAAGAAACAAGCTATGATAATAGTCTTCAATGCATCTTGCCACCCGCAGCTTCAGCCTACCCGCAGGCTCGAGCCTCCGCAGTTTCCGCCTTGCTCCCAGCACCCTCATCTTAAGCATTCCAGCTGGCAGACTGGGAGTCGGAAGCAATCAACATGTTGTCCGAGTTCCAGAATTCAAGCTCTTCAATGGTCATATAGAGGTGTAGCTTGGTGAAGTGCTCAGTATAGTTGTACTCCTGGAAAGGAACAAAGGCATATTGCCCAGCTCGATGCATAGTGCCTCCTTGTCTTCAGTCTGGGAGTAGAAGGTGATGGCCTTCACGAGAGCCTCCTCAGCAGCTCAGAAGCTTTATTACTCTGCACAATGAGAAATTAAAGACAGAGAAACCCACGAGTGAAGGCCCAATATTGGAAGGCGTGAAGTTTGGCATTTTTAGCTTTAGAGCAGGTTAGGTAAGACTGCTGGGATGATGACACCTCTTTCTCCAGCTCAAGATTTTGCTCCAGCTCCGAGACCTTCTGCACTTTCTGCTTGGAAAGCTCATTGTTCTCAGCTTGTAGGCTATCAAGTTCCTCCTGCATGACCCTAAATGAACAGAGGACCTGAAACAAACAAAGAACAATCAGGAAATGGGAAAGATAGAAAAGAAAATGCAACCTCAAGAACAGCATATGCCAAATGATCACCAAGGGTGGTGATACCCACCACATTCAAGGAACGCTCCATGAGCCAGGTGTTGAAGTGTGGGATAGAGAGGACCTGATAGACAAATTTGTTCCGCGCCGCAGCGCTGCGCATAGGGCCAGCACGAGCAGATGAACTACGGGTAAAGGGCGACGAGAATGGGACAAAATGCACAGGCTGACAACAAGAGTGCCACCCTGTGGCTGAAAAATGAGCTAAGAGGTCGAAGTCTCTGGAATCACGTCAGGAATGATCTCAGAAGAGGGAGAGTCAACAACACCATCTTCTTTGTCAACAGGGCGGCGGTGGGATCTCTTATGCAGGGGATCCTCATCGAAGGCCTCACTGTCAGAAAGCTGGATGGTTTTCCTTTTTTGGTCAACAACCCCTACCGTATCCTCACCTTGAGGCGGAGGCCGGGAGCTAGCAGTACACCGCAGTAGTCTGGATAGGTCACCAAGGAAATTGGCAACAGACAACTCTGCAAAAGAACAAGGGGAATGAGTCAGGAAAAGCAAAAAAATAACATCAGAAAAAAGACTTAAGAACAGTCTGAATTACAACAAAGAGATCAAATCTAATAAACCTAAACCACTTAGGTTGGCAGGCCCATCCTGAGGGGAAAGATCAGCAGGCAAGGAAGGCATTACGATAAGTCGCAGGATAGAATCTCGTAGGACCCGGTTTGACCTCTCACTCACCACCTCCAGGCGGGAAATGATAGGCTGCATAGTTGCCGCCTCAGCAATGCTAGGAAGGACACCACGCCCGATCTCCGGGCCGAGCGGATAAATAGTTCGCTCTCTCTCAAACCCAGGACAAGATCTTCCCCCACGTAAATGAACCTCCATTTCCACTCCCACGAGTGGAGAGGTCGGTGAGGAGTTTGACCCCATCCTGCAGGAACTTTAGAAAAGTCTAATCCGGGGGCATGCAGGCTGAATAACAAAATACACGGAACTAGAGAATCGACTGATCTGCCTTTAGAAGACAACACAGGACCTCAAATCCGAGGAGGACCCGAATAGAGTTAAGAGGGAGATCGATTAACTCTAGCTCGAAGAAACCTAAGACTGATTGGAATAAGTGGGACAGGGGAAACCTAAGGCAGCAAGCTTCTAAGGTTTCTCGGTAAACAACAATCATGCCCCCAGGCACCTCTAGAACAGTCTGAATGTTGTGAGGCAAGACCACATGCCCACGGATATCGACAAAGCTAACCCCCACCGTGAGCAAGGTATAGGTAGAAAGGTACTCAGATTGGGTGGTATCGCAATATGATTCGCTTTTGTGGAAACCAACAGTGGAAACCATGATGATGAAAAGAAATAAAAAACAGAGACATGTAAAGGACGAAGAAGAGTACCTGGAGAGGATGAAGAGATTGCCGGAATTTTTTTGAACAAAAACAAAGGAGAGCAGAGGAAGAGCGGAAAGAAAGAAATGAGAAAAAACATGCAACAACCCCAAGGTATTCTCGAAGAAATGAAGGGATAGCAAAATAAAGAATTGCCTCGGAGGAAGTGAACGTTAAATGATAACTGCATGAGAAACCATAGAAGAATGGACACGTGGCGGGTGTGCAAGCGGGTAGCATAACCGCAGAAAACTACCCCTTAAACTGCCCATTAAAATAAAGACTCCGTAAAATTTGGGCTCAAATTTTCCCGCAAAAATACAATAAGGAAGAAAAGTCTTTGCACGGGAAGAATCTATGATGCATGCCCTAGATACGGGAGTCCTTTAATTTTGGGTGATTTGCCACATGCTGAATGAGGCTAAAATGAGAAATGGATGCAAAGGGGGAGGGCGCATTTTCAAAATGTGCACTCTGGCGGTATTTTTTTTTTTGGAAAAATAGGAGTGCGCATTATGATAATGCGCACTCGGATGGTATTAATTTTTTTCCTGAAAATTGAAGAGTGCGCATTTCCATAATGCGCACTAGGTAGTAATAATTTTGTTCCTTATGAAATCATTAATTTATTATTTTTTATTATAAATATAAATGATATTATTTTATATACTATTGTAATTGAATTTGCTTTATAATTTTTTATACTAAAATTTAATATTTTAATTATTATTTGTAAAAAATATTATAATATTATTTTTCAATTTGTATATAAATTGAATTTAAATAAAAATATAATTTTCATATGAACTCATTTTTTAATAACATTATTTATTAAATAATTGAAAATTATTTTCTTACAAAATCATTAATTTATTATTTTATATTATAAATAAAAATGATATTTTTATATACTATTGTAATTGAATTTTGCTTAATAATTATTTTCAAAATAATTAATATTTTCATTATTATTTTTATGAAAATATCATGATATTATTTTTCGAGTTGCATATGGGTCGAATTTAAATCAAAATATAATTTTCATCCAACCCCACGTACTGTAGCACCAATCTTGACATTTTCTCCAGATTTAAGGCACAAAATTAATATTTTAATTATTATTTGTAAAAATAATTTATAATAATATTTTTGAGTTGTATATGGATCGAATTCAAATAAAAATATAATTTTCATATATACTTGTTTTTTAATAATAATATTATTTATTAAATAATTGAAATTCATAATAATTTAATATATTATTTTTTATAAAATCATTAATTTATTATTTTATATTATAAATAAAAATGATATTATTTTATATACTATTGTACTAATTGAATTATGCTTAATAATTATTTGAAAATAATTAATATTTTCATTATTATTTTTATGAAAATATCATAATATTATTTTTCGAGTTATATATGAGTCGAATTTAAATCAAAATATAATTTTTATCCAACCCCACATACTGTATCACCAATCTTGGCATTTTCTCCATATTTAAGGCACAAAATTAATATTTTAATTATTATTTGTAAAAAATATTATAATATTATTTTTTGAGTTGTATATGGATCGAATTTAAATAAAAATATAATTTTCATATAAACTTGTTTTTTAATGATAATATTATTTATTAAATAATTGAAATTCATAATATTTTAGTATATTATTTTCTTATAAAATCATTAATTTATTATTTTGTATTATAAATAAAATGATATTATTTTATATACTATTGTAATTAAATTATGCTTAATAATTATTTTGAAACTAATTAATATTTTCATTAATATTTTTATGAAAATATCATAATATTATTTTTCGAGTTATATATGGGTCGAATTTAAATCAAAATATAATTTTTATCCAACCCCACGTACTGTAGCACCAATCTTGGCATTTTCTCCATATTTAAGGTACAAAATTAATATTTTAATTATTATTTGTAAAAAAATATTATAATATTATTTTTTGAGTTGTATATGGATCGAATTTAAATAAAAATATAATTTTCATATGAACTCGTTTTTTAATAATTATATTATTTATTATATAATTGAAATTCAAAATATTTTAATATAAATATATATTATTTTCTTATAAAATCATTAATTAATTATTTTATATTATAAATAAAAATTATATTTTTATATACTATTGTAATGGAATTATGTTTTATAATTATTTTGAAAATAATTAATATTTTAATTATTATTTGTATAAAAATATCATAATATTAATTTTTGAGTTGTATATGAATCGAATTTAAATAAAAATATAATTTTTATATGAACTCGTTTTTAAATAATATTATTATTTCTTAAATTTGAGATAGAAATACTACAGTATTAATATTTTCGATGAATCGGCAACAAGCTGGAACAGAACAGATTTTTGGTTATAGTTTTTGGCAACAACCTTTTATAATTGAATGTGCAACGACAACACAAGATAGTTGATGTAATTGCAACTATATCCAAAAATCTGTTATTAAAAAAATGAGTTCATATGAAAACGCTAAAAACTACAAAAAATCCCGACCGAGGGCGCATTCAGAGAATGCGCACTCTGAACTTCCATTTTCTTAACCATTTATAATAAATAAATTCCGCCTGAAACTCAATTTTTTTTAAAAAAAAAACAGGACCGAGGGCGCATTCTGAATGTGCCCTCCTTATTTTCTATTTCTTTAAAAACGGATAAAGAAAATCCGCCAGAGAAGAAATTTTTTTAAAAAAAACACCCTTGAGGGCCCCTTTATTTCCACTTTAAAATAAAAACCAGGCTGCATCCAAGTTTTGCAAAATAGCCCCAAAAAGTATGCACTCTTCATTGTTTAGACCAAAGAGCACAAATTTTCCATTTTCTGTTCATTTTCTGGTTATGAAGAGTGCAAAAGGACTCCAAAAAATCAGTCCCTGAAACAAATGCAAGTTAATGTGTAATGTGGCAATGTTGTTTCATATCATATCAACTTAAAGCCCCCTCAGCACTTTTTATACAGATTGAGTAATATATGATGAGTTTCAAACGTTACATTTCCCTCACATAACATCTTTCCACTCACCATTCATGATGCACACAATATTGCTCTTGCCACATCCATCCGCTCTACGGCTTCCCTCACCCACCCGGAGAAGAGGTGTCGATAACTACTCAGAACGATAT
>JAULKM010048218.1:0-12860 GCA_032355605.1 Rubia tinctorum
TAATGGTTCCATCAATGAAACCAATCTTCTTCTTGGCAAGCATAGCACCAGAAATTGCAGCAGACCATTCAAGATAATTTTCTTCACCTTTCAGAATGACGGGACAGATTGACAAAATGGGACCGTCATTGGTACTAAGGTAGTAAGGATCATTCAAAGATCGACCAGTAGGGATAGATCCCCCAGATCCCGATTGCAACTTCAAATGTTTGAGTAAAAATGCAATCACATCGGTGGCACTAAGATTTTGTAACTTATCAATCTCTGCTTCAGCAGTGATGCGGGCTTGCTTAGCAGCATCGGAACTAGAACTCAGCAACACAGGCAGATCGGCGGTACGAGGATTTGAATACGGCAGTGCGTGAGCTGACATGTGACAATGCTTGGGTTGAATAGGTGATGCATGTAAGTCATGCATAACAGATCTGGGCAGGGTCCGATGGATTGCGGTGATGGCGATGGCGATCGGCGACCGGCTTACGAAAAGTGAGCGGCAGCAGCAGGCAGGCGGCGGCGCAAGAGGGAACACATCGTCAGAAGGCGGAGATGGCTGGAGCTCAGGAAAGCAGTAGAATTTATATTTAAAGTTTTAGGATTTTAGGCTCATATACCATGTAGAAAATAAGGGAAATAATGTGTGATTTTATTCATGCTCTGGGGTACATTATATAGAGGTACAAACACCTTTTACAGAAAAGGAAAAAGAATCTAAATCTAATTACAATTATAAGTAATATTCACATTAAACTACTTATTTCCTTAATAAATTTCAATGGTTGATGTGGTAATCAATCACGTGAAGAACCTCTACACAGTTGGGAGCACCAACAGATCAAACCAAATGAACCTCTGGATCCAGATCGGTTTGTTGTTGCAATAAATTTGCTCAGGAATGAAGTGCAATGTTTGACGAGGAAAGTTGACAGCATAGCCAAACTGTCACCTCTATCATCTTTCAAGAAGGACGATCTCATAATACTTTCCGCAGTTTTCATGGTTATGGTAGTTCGGAGGATGAATTTGATCATGCATCGGAAAGACTATCGCACCGAGGGTCTTCTAGAAAGCATCGCCACAGCAAACACCATTTCTGAAGGATGCTAAGTTCATATTCAAGTGAGAGTTCAGATTCCACTCATGATATCAAGGGTTTAAAAAAATATGACATCCCTAGATTTGATGGAAAACACAATCATGCGAGACATCTTGATTGGGAGAGACAAATTGAGAATCTGTTTCATCTCAACAATTATCAGGAGAAAGATAAGGTGAAAGTGGCATAGTATTCCTTCACAAATTATGTGGTAGAATAGTGGAAAAACTTGAAGGAATCGAGATCATATGCCGGGAAGAGGCCAATTACAACTTGGGAGAGATTGAAGTCCAAGCTTCGTTAATATCATGTTCCACCTACATATCTGAGGGAACAACATTCTTATTAGAGCAATATGAAGCAAGGACATCGGTCGGTGGACGAATATTATCAAGATCTTGAATTAACCATGAGAATGGTTGGGATGAAGGAAGATGGCGCATTTATCAAGAATCATTTTATAGAAGGCTTATGGGAAAATCTCCAAGTACCGGTTAAGCTTCAACACCATGTGTTGATGAGATATTTATTGGTGAAAGCAAGATTGGTCTAGAGTACATTGAGGCCAAAAAAGACTTCGTTCGGATTTCCCAATCAAAAACCAGGGTTTGATTCAGGAAACCCTATGATCGGTTGGGAGAGATGGAGCACCATGGGGTGTCTTGGTCCTACAGAATCCTATTCAAATCTTACTTATAATCCTAGTGAAAGAAGGATGGAACTCTCAACTGAACAATCTAGCAGAAATCCAAGTAAGTCTACTTCTTCTTCATCAAATACAGTTTCTCTAATGCTCCTACTTGTTTCCATTGTAAAGAATGAGGAAATGTTCGTAGTAACCTTCCTCATGCTCGAGTATTGACAACAATCGAGGAGGAAGATGAAGAAGATGAATATACTGATATGCCAGCATTGTATGAAAGCGTGGAAGAACGGGTAGATGAAGAGATCATCATAAATGATCATGGTGAACATGGCCCAGAAACACAAGGTAACTTCGTGTAATTGAGATTTCTTAAATTTCAAAATTTTGAATCAGAGGTAAAACGTGTTAATATTTTTCCCATACTTATTGCCTTGTGAAAGATAAATTTTATTTATTGATTATAGATGGTGGATCTTGTGCTAATACTGTTTCTAATCTTCTAGTTAAATCATTGTCATTGCCTGTTACTACTCATCCATCTCCATGCAAACTTATTTGGTTAAATGGTAGTGGGGAGACTAGGGTTACTAAACAATGCATGATTAACTTTAGGACCGGGAAGTATCATGATTCTATCTTATGTGATGTTATACCTATAGAAGCTATTCATATTTTGTTGGGTAGGTCTTGGAAATTTAGTCAAAAGTCTATGCATGATGGTTACACTAACAAAATCACTGTGATTAAGGATAGAACCGGGTACACTTTGACACCATTTTCTCCTGTGGAAGTCCTTGAGGCTAAAAAATGCATGAAAGTCGACAAAGAGATGTTTGCGACTAAAGCAAGGGTTCTTGAATTAAACCCTACTCTAGGTTTGAGAGAAATCAGCCACAAGGTGATAGAGGGAGGCAAAAATCCTATCAATTTTAACCATAAGCCAGGGCAGGCTAATCCCCAGAAAGGAAAGTAAGGTAAGTCGTAGAATGATTATGAAAAGTCGCAAAAAATCTTATCTTCGCATCTTTGTCCTTTACCTTCGATTTATATGAAGAGGTATGAACTTCCTACTTGTTATGGTAAATCGTTTTATGATTAATAAGAGATGTGAATCGTGCTTTGGCTAATCATACTTTCGTTCTTATTTTGCACTTTAAAGAAAGTTACTTTGCCAAGAAGATATTTCTATAAATGTACTTCCACGGTTTGCTGAAATGTTATAAGAATTTGAAAATGTCTTTCTCGATGAACTACCTCGTGGTTTACCACCCATTTGGGATATAGAACATCAGATAGACTTGCTACCAGGTTCGGTCATTCCAAATTGCCCGGCTTATAAAACAAACCATGAGGAGACAAAGGAACTACAAAGATAAGTCGAGGAACTAATTCAAAAAGGTTATGTGCGTGAATATTTAAGTCCTTGTGTTGTGCCTGTCATTTTAGCTCATAAGAAAGATAAAATATGGCGTATGTGCCTTGATTGTCATGCTATAAACAAGATTATCGCCATCTTATACCTAGGTTAGATGATATGCTCGAAGATTTGCATGGTTATGTGATTCATACTAAGATTTATTTAATTCAAAGATATCATCATATTCGAGTACAGGAAGGAGATGGATGGAAAAATGCATTTAAGACTAAGTTTGGATTGTATGAATGGATTGTTATGCCTTTCGGTTTAACAAATGTTTCTAGTACTTTCATGCGGGTGATGAATCATGTTCTTAGAATATTTATAGGTTATTTTGTTGTTGTTTATTTTGATGATATTCTTATATATTCTAAATCAATTGATGAACATATTCAGCATGTTAAGATGGTTCTTGTTGCACTATGCGAGTCTAGACTGTATGCTGACATCTAGAAGTGTACCTTTTGTGCATCAGAAGTTATTTTTCTTGGTTTTGTTGTATCTAGTGAAGGTATCAAGGGAGATGAATCCAAGGTTGAAGCCATTGGGTCATGGTCGACTCCCACAAATGCAAATTAGGTGAGATCATTTCATGGTTTAGCTATTTTTTATAGAAGGTTTGTGAGTGATTTTTCATCTATTGCTGCACCTTTAAATAAACTAGTTAAAAAGAATGTGAAATTTGCGTTGAGGGAAAGTCAAGAGAATGCATCTAATGAATTGAAAGTAAGGTTATTTAATGTTCTTACTTTACTTGATTTTAACCGTACTATTGAAATTAATTGTGATGCATCTGGTGTTGTTATTGGTGTTGTTCCTATGCAAGAGAATCGACCTATAGCTTATTTCAGTGAAAAGTTAAAGGGAGGTGCTCTTAATTATCCTGTTTATGACAAGGAATTCTATGATATTGTGGGGGCTTTAGAGACATGGCAACATTATATATTGCATGAAGAGTTTGTTATTCACAATGTTCGGGAATCTTTGAAATGCTTGAAAAGTAAGATAAAGTTGAATAAGTGTCATGCTAAGTGGTCTAGTTTTATTGAATCTTTTCCGTATGTATTGCAACATAAGAAGGGTAAAGAAAATGTTGTCGCTAATGCTTTGAGTCGTATGCGTACTTTTCTTACACATTTTGAGTGTGTTATACTAGGGTTTGCTTATGTGAAAGAATTATATGCAACTGATTCTAATTTTGCTTCTGTTTATGCTGCATGCGATGATGGTGCTTATGTTAAGTTTTATAGACGTGATGGATTCTTGTTTTGTGATAATAGGATTTGTGTTCCTCAATGTTCTATGAGAGAATTACTTGTTAGGGAAACACATTCAGTTGGTCTTATGGGATAATTTATTGCAAGAACACTTCTATTGGCCAAAAATGGCACTCTCTGCAGATATGATTTGTAGGAATTGTATGGATTGCTTGAAGGCTAAGTGAAAAACTAATCATCATGGACTCTACACGCCATTACATGTTCCCACACATCCTTGGGTTGATATCTCGATGGATTTTGTCCTAGGTTTTCCATGATCTCAATCAAGTAACGATTCTATTTTTGTGGTGGTTGATAAATTTTTGAAAATGGCACATTTTATTCCATGTAGGAAAACCGATGATGCAAAACATGTGGTAGATTTTTTTCTTAAAGAAGTGGTTCATCGACATGGAATTCTTGCACGCATAGTATTTGATCGTGACATTAAATTCTTATCCTACTTTTGGAATACACTTTGACCCAAACTGGGAACCAAAAATGCAATTTTCTACAACCAATCATCCACACACTGATGAAAAAATTGAGGTCATCAACTGTACTCTTAGCACCCTCCTTCGTGCCTTAGTACAAAAGAATTTGAAGAATTGGGAAGCGTGCATTCCGATATCAGAGTTTGCTTATAATCGTACTATTCATTCTACTACTTCTTTATCTCCATTTGAAATTGTTTATGGTTTCCTACCTATTACAACTCTTTATCTTATTCATTTGAATTTTAGATATTTTAGGAACCTTGATGGAGAAAGGAAGGTTGATTTTGTTAAGCAGTTACACGAGAAAGTGCGACTAAGGATTGAACGAACCAATGCTCCGAATTCTCATAATGCAATTCAAGGCCATAAACTGGTGAGGTTCGAACCAGGGGACTGGGTTTGGCTAAATTTTAGCAAGGAATAGTTTCCAAATGCTCTGAAATCTAAATTAAGTCCATGTGGTGATGGTCCTTTTGAAGTACTGGAACGTGTAAATGACAATGCTTACAAGATTGCTTTGCCCGATGAACTATGGTGTTAGTACTACATTCAATGTTGCTTATTTAGCTCCATTCACCTTTGAAGATGATTAGAATTAGATTTGGTAAGATTAGATAAGGCAATATTCATTCAAGACTTAGCTTGATGAATTTCGGCCATATTCCTCTTATTTTAGGCAGTTTAGTTAGATATGGTTTTAACTTCTTAAATTTGCCTTAGTTTTTAATGGGAATAACCAAATCCTATTATGTTTCTGATTAGGGTTGGCCAAACTATACCCTATAAATATGGAGGCCATCCACGAATTTTACACACCTTTTTATCAATCATAGATTCACAATTTAAGCTATTAATTGCTTGAGACCAAGCAATCCATTGTTTCTTAATCTCGCAGGTTAATTAAGTTAGCAATACCTTTCAAATCTGTGAGCTAATCCCGCGGGATAGTTAGTGAGCGATTTGTGCAGTTGTGGTTAGGGTTGTGTGAGATTCCCTTAATTACAATCAAGAAACCATCAAAATTATGCAATCCACAACTTTCGTAAGGAGATTCATATCCAAAACTGCCTTCCCCATTCGCATAACACTCTATCAAACAAAAGAATACTCTGTGGATTTTTTTAAAAAACTTTACTAACCTTCCTCTCAGCTTAATAGGAGATTTCAATATAATCTCTTCAAAGGATTAATATCTTGGTTCATCCTTTCCAGATTAGAAAAGTATCAAGTATTTTAATAAGTTCTTATCTGATGAAAACTTGTCTACCATACCCACCTCTGGCAGCTCGTTCACATTGACATATAGGAGAACCAAAAGTAGGGTATGAAAGAGACTAGACAGAGGAATAGCCAATGATCAATGGCTCTTTTAATTCTAAACATCTAGAATTACTACCCAAGCCAAAGATCAGTCTGACCATACCCCCTTAATACTTCACATTTCAGGAAATCCTCGAGCCTCAAGTCCAAAACCTTTTAGATTTCAACACTGCTAAATCACTCATCCAACTTTCATGAAGCTAATTGAGAATGCTTGGAATATCCAAACTAACCTCACAGGAATGCGATTAAAAACATGAAAGTTGATCTAAAATTCTAGAACCAGAACATATTTGATAAGATTTTGAAATGTGAAAAAATTCTAACGAATGCTGAAAAATGATTTGCAACTGAATAAGACTCCAACAACTCTAACTGCCTATAATCAAGCAAAGGCTAACCTTACCCTAGCCATGGCTGATTAAGAAATTTTCTTGAAACAAAAATACAGGGTCAAATGGCTCACTGAAGGATATGCCAATGCCAAATATTTAGATCAACCAGTGAAATCTAAACAAAAAAAACAAAAAAATTCATAAATCAGGAGCTCATAAGGAGTTTGGATTTATGATTTTTTTTAAATGACAAGGAGCTGTGAAGTTCTTCTCTTACTTTCTTACAGAAGAACAGTCAGATCCTATAGGTATCAACATTGCTTGTATTCTTGAAAATATCTGAAGTAAGATCACATCTGAAATGAACTGTGAGCTGATAAAACTAGTAAATATCACTGAAGTCACTGAAATGATCCAGAAAATTATAGTGAATCTGCCTCAGGCTCTGATAGCTTCTCGGGTCTCTTTTATAAAACTTTCCAAGATATTATAAAAGATGACTGCCTAGTAGTAGTAAATGTTTTTCTCAAATCAACTCATGTGCCCAAATTCATCTCAGGCACTCTCATTGTTTTAATTCCTAAAAAGAAGTATGCTCAAATTTTAAATATTATAACCTATTAGCTTATGTAACTTCATAAGCAAGGTTTTCTCAAAATTAATAGCATGAAGAATTTAATCTTTACTAAATTCCATAATCAGTCAAGAGCAATCAGCTTTCACCCGTGGTAGAGAATTAGCAGATAATGTGCTACTTATGCAGTAATTGACCCATCATCTTCATTCTAAATCTAGAGATTTCAACTTGATAATCAAGCTGGATATGATGAAAACAAATGACAGGGTCTGTTGGACTTTTCAAAGTCAAATCGTCTCTAAATTAGTCTTCTCATATCTTTTCTTAAATCTCATAATGGGAAACTTAAAATCAACTTTATCCTCCATTCCAATTAATGGATCATCTCATGGATTCTTCCAAGGCTCAAGAGTACTAATACAAGGGGATCCTTTATCTCCTTTGTTAATCCTTATCAGTTTTCTCTTTCAATACTCCAATCTGAAACCCTACAAACTCCCCAGAAACATGACTCAGGTTTCACACTTATCCTTTGCTAATGATACAAATATCCAAATGTCTTATTCTAAAGATGGAATCAAAATAATAATGAGGTTTCTAAAAACTTATGAATTAGCAATTGGAAAAAAATTAACAAATCTTCCTTCTAATGTCCAAGTTTTCTCTTCCTAAAATCAAAACATTTATACAAACTTCAACTCAAATGATCTCTGGATCATTACCTTTCAAATACTTGGGTCCAATCATAACCGACAGATATAAAAATACTCATTTCCTAAGTATAGTCACATGCATTTAGTCCATAATCTAACACCAACACAACAAACTATTATCCCCAGCAGGGAAAATAGTTCTGATCAAGCATGTCTCTCATCCATTCCTCTTCATTTAATAACTGTTCTTCAACCAACTAAAATAATGAACTTAATTTTAAAAAATTGCTGAATTCCTATGGAATTCAACAACATCTGAAGCTAATTCCAAAACGGTTTGGAGAGCATGCCCAAAATTATGTTATCCTCTTGATAAAAATTGTATGAGGTTTAAAAACTTGCATGCCATGACAAAAAGTTTCTCCCTCGAGTTTGGTTGAAACTCCAACTAGGGCCAATCTTTATGGTCCAAAGTCATGTGGTCTACAGTGGTCAACATAAAACCTCTAAAAGCTGAAAAATGATCAAGAAAATCAATGACTTGGCCATAAAAAACACTCAGATAATCATTACAAATGGCTTGACTTCTTTTTGCCATGCAAATTAGACTTATTTGGGCCCATCAATAAACCATTGGAACCCAGATCTTGAACTTCCATTTTCAGACTAGCCAATTCAATAATTCCTGATCAATAAGACCGAATTCATAGATCTTATAACTCCTAATCTTCCAGATAATTTCAAACAAAAATTGAATAAAACTTTAGTTCTACATAAAAAAATTAATGATGTAATTAATGATTGGGAAACCAACTCAGAATGAACTATTCTCTCTACAATTAGCTCACAAATTGGCCAGACCGAAGGAAATCAAAACCCCTTTGTTTACATCCTTATGGTCCCCAGCTCTGCCAAAAAGAAATGGTTTATTGAATTGGAGGATACTTAACAGACCTATTCCAATTCCACATGTCCTTGAAGACTTCTCTTTAACATGCCTTCAATTTGTTGTTTCAACAATAATCACTGGGATGACAACTGCAAGAAAGTTTTGAAAAAATTGGAATTATATGGATAAAATCTTTAACATCCATTCTTAAAAGTTTGAATGTCTATGGGACCCATATTACTTCTAGTATTGGAATTTAAACAATCAATGCAAGATCACATCCGAACTGACCGAAACCTTTCCATTCATTATTTTCTGGAACATACGGTGATCCAGAAATAAATTGTTCTCCATAGAAATCAAATCCAACCAAAGAACAATAATCATCGAAACCCTTCATCAATTCAATGACATACTAAGTGCCAGAAAACTTGAGGTTTACTGGAATCTATCCAATGATCCACCCAAAATCCTTGTTTGCAAAGCTAAGCCTACAATCACCAATAAAACAGGAATCCCTCAAAAAAATATTCAAATTGATGGTTCAGTTTTCAAAAGCCGAGCAGCAGGTACATGAATCATAATCAGGGATTCAAGAGGTCTTGATATCATTTCTTCTGCAACAAGCATTAACACTTGCACAAATTGACTGCTCGTTTAAACACATCTACTCGGAAGCAAACTGTGTTGCGGACACGCTAGAAAAGTTGGCAAGCATTCAACAGGTAAATCAAACTTTCTGTTTTGCAGGTTTACCAAGGTCAATATAAGGAAAAATCACAGTGGATGAAACTTCTCTCCCCCTGTACTGGACAATTTTAATTAGTATTATGTTTTATGTTTTCAGAACATCTCGAATTGATACTTGTTGTAATAATCTGATTGTATTCTTTTCCAACTTTTTTTAGATCCTCGAATTCTTAGTTTTTTTAAAAAAATTAAACCACCTGTTATGGTCCGGGGGTGTTGGCATGAACCCCTGCCCATTTATTAAAATAAAATAATAAAAGTACAAATAAAGAGGGAGACGTAAGATGGCCAAATTGGATTCTGAAAATGGAAAACTCAAGCTTAGGGAGGATGAGGCTAATGTTGAGCCTCTCAAAGTGCCGAAGTTGACAAATCTCGTTCCCGGAGTGACGGAGGATTCATCAACTGTGAAAGTGACAAAGCAGCCAAATAAGTTGACGAATGATGCCTAAGAGGCCGCTGATTTGCTGGAATTAGCTACTCCCTCTGTTCTAGCAGAATTGGCAAGGTCAAATTTTCAAAGTCAAATTTGTCAAACTTTGATCATAAATATAAATTAATATACATATAATAAATATATCATGTGATATATTGCTGAATTCATTTTAACATATATTTTCTAAATATCAACTTTTTATACGGAATTGGTAAATGTAGCTAGAGTTATTAATGGTCAAACATGATCATTGAATACCATGTACACAGTAAACCGGCCAATTCTGCCAGGACGGATGGAGTATTGAGGTATGTGTGTCGTGAATATATGTACTATTGGCATCTCGCATGCAAACATCTTCAGTGAAAAGCGAGAAAGCTTGCGAGCAGTTTGAGGTGGCGTTGGCGAAGGCATGGTCTTTGTAGGAGGAAGCCAAGGTAAATATTTTAGTTATGTCTAGTTGATACATTAATAAAAATTATTGAAAAGCAAATATTTTGGTTGAATAGTTAATTATTCTAGAGCACATTGTATATTTAAAATTTAGTACTGAAGTCAAACACTTGACTTTTTTATGAATAATTTATTATATTGTAGAGTGTTAGAAATTTTTATTTACAAACATCAAAACTATTATTATTTAAATATTATTACAATTTAACTAATAATTATTTTTTTAAAGTATCATACTACGTCCCAAAAAATGGTTGAATAGCTTCTGGCGCACTCTTTTTTGCTAGTTGATGTTGCATTGAATAATTATGAAAAAGTAGGGGTAGGGGTATTTTGGGAAAATAGTGAGTCCTATCTGAAAATTGTTAAAGTTGTAGAAGGCGTTGTGGGAATTTAACCATATATTCTTTGTCATTTTAGATAATTTTCAAATCATATCATTTTTATTGGGATGGACGAATACGAAAATTGTGTCATTTTTATTATAACGGGGGAAGTATTTGTTTAGTATTTAAATATAATATAAATACATAAAGTTTGTTAAGCATGATTATTACTTCATCTGTTCGTTTAATTGTGGCACCTCACTGTTTGCCATAATTTTTTAGAATATACCAATTATGTAGAACAAAATGAATGGGGGAAGAAAAAGTAAAATGAATGGTTTAAATTACCTTAAGTTATGCTATATTTCGATTGAGCCAAAATAAAATAAACATCTCTAAATGGAAAGTGTGTTAAAATAGTTGAACTGAGGGAGTAGTAAACTTTTTAAAAAATGAATCAATTAAACTGTGGGTAAATGAATGAAATATAATACTTATTTAATTTTAGTTTTTAGTTGGGTTCAATCATAAGACCCTATCTTGTTGAGGTGAAACCGAGTTGAACTGAAATGATTGGACATAGTCCAAGATTGTTGGAGTTGAGTTGAGATTATTGGATTTGACCTGAAATTGTTAGAGATGAGCTGAGATTGTTTGAGATGATGAGAGCTGAGATCAGACTATTGGTGATGGTGAGAGCTCAATTGAGAGAGCTGAACTAAATTTAAATGAACATAAATATATTATAGTGAAAATTATTAAAATACTAAATCAACTTAATTTATAGATATTAAAGTGAATTTTACTAAAATAAAACATAGTGACAAAATATCAATAATATGAATTAACAAAACTAAATTTAACTTAATTGAATTGAGCGGAACATAAACTGAATTCAATTCAATTATATAAATTAAATAATCTAGAAAAACCATGGCTGTAAAATTATTCATTATTATGAAAATTAATTTAATAAAGTGAATTAAACTCAAATTAATAAATTAATTTGTTAGAATTTTACATTCCACCGGTAATTAAAAATGACAAGATAATACATGTCAAACTGAATTGAATTTAATGAGCTGAACTAAACTCGTTGTCAAAATTAAAATTTACTAAATTTAAGTTCATTCCATTGAGATTAACTTAATTCAAATAACCTAAATAAACTTTTTTTTCTTGAATTGAACTGAATTCAACATAACCAATAGGAATGAACTAAATTAGACTAAATTTGAACATAGTGAAAAACACTAAATAACTTCTTCTTTTTTTGAAATATTACATAAAAAAACAAATTACATATAAATATTCTAATCTAGGACCTAAATAGGAAACACCACCATTGAATCTATTGAAAATATGCGAAGGCTGAATATTCATCAATTTGAATAGCTATGGACGCCCTTTTGAGAACACTCAAACGTTGCACCACCAATGAACTGCCGCCATCGAAAGCGGAACCACCACGATCTCACCATCATCGATCGCTTGCAGGTTGGGAAGCCACAACGGGAACCACTGACATGGTCACATGACGCTGGGTAATCTCCATCAAGAAATTGCTATAATATTCAAATTTTTGACGGGGGTGTGTTTTGAACCCTGGGCCTCTCAGTTATAGAGAGTGTGAATTACCACTAAACCAAACCCAATTTATAACACTAATAATAACCTAAACAAACTCATTTTCTTCAAAATTAAATTAGCGGAATTGGACTGACTAAATGAAACTGAACTAACTGTATTCAACGGAACCAAAAGAAATAGATTGAATTGAATAAAAATTAAATACAGTGAAAAGTAATTAATAATATACCTAAACATGCTCATTTTTTGTCAAATTAGAAGTAGTTGAACTGAACTGAATTGAACTAAACTCAACTAAACTCAATTCAATTGGATTAATGTAAATTAAAAATTGAAATAAGTAGAAAGGAAGTGACTTAATTAAACTAAAATTAAACATTTATAATATGTATGTTTTCATTGTCGCAATAAATATTATAATCCTTATTTTCCGATTTAAATGACATTTACTAAAAGAAAATTTTAAAATAGATTTCATAACAATCTGAATTAGTTGGTGTTGTGAATTGATTAAATCTAATTTAGCGGAATATCAATAACCGTATTCAAGATCTCATGCATGTATTCAATCTGAATCTATCTAAGGGTTTAGATTACCTTTGTAGCGTGCGGAGAAACG
>JAULKM010048235.1:0-12859 GCA_032355605.1 Rubia tinctorum
ATTTCCGACAAGAACCCATACTAAGCCCCCATTCCGAAAGAAGAAGAAGCAAAATCTACAACAAACTCACCTTCCCTACGGCGTGGCAGTGGACGGCGCAGTTCGGAAGCTCCGGTGGGAATGCAGCGGCGGCGAACGTCGAGCGGCGTAGTTCGGAAGCCCAGCGACGAAGGGGATTTTTGTCCGGCCTTGAATGAATGAGCATACGGACAAATGTGAGTTGATGAAGATGGGAAAAGGCTATTTAATAAGTGCGCTTTCTCTGAATGCGCACTATGCATGTAATAAGAAAAAATTTCAGAAGCTCGGCATTGACTTTGACAATTTTCTTGAGTTCGCATTCGTGGAATGCGCACTCTTCTTCAATTTTTTTTAAAAAAAAATCCAACCATTATAAACAGCTACATCTCGTCACTGTAGCACCAAAACAAGAATTTTCTCGTACCCAGAATAGTGCGGGGTCTACTTAGGTCACCGCCGCCAGAAAATTTAGAGGCCGACGGACAGCGGACAGAAGTTTCTTCGAAGCTTAGTGAGCAGACGGCAGCATTGCATCAGCGGCGCAGAAGTTCTGAAGGTGTTGCTCGCTCCTCCTGAAGAAGAAGAAGATCGAGCAACTCGTTGGAGGTGACTGGCTTTAAGCACATGCTAAGGGCTGTGCTGATGGTGCCGTATTCAGCACCCAGGTCATAAAAGGTAAACAACACAAAGTCCTTATCGGAGACGACGGATAAACACTCCGCAAGGAAATCGGAGATAGCCCGTTTCTTCTCAACGTACTCAAGAACGGATAGAGACCCTTTGGTGAGGACTTGTTGCTGTTGCTTCAGATGCATATGGCGCGCCCAAGTATGAGAATGGAACATCTGCTCAAGCATAAGCCAGGCCTTTGGCGTGGTGGTGGCACGGGCGACATGGCCGAGCATCGCTGCAGTAAGCGTGGATCGAAGCCAGAGGAGAACGAGATGATCCTTTCGTTTCCACATTGTGAATTCTGCATTCGAATGCCTTTCAGTAGAAGCCTTACAGAGGTGACAACGTCGGGGATGGGGCATTACCGAAGACCAAAAAAAAGTCAAGTTCGTAAGCTTTGAGGGCCGAACGAACAGTTCCTCTCCAGAGGGAATAATTGGTATGGTCAAGACGGACAGCTAGCGCCAAGAATTGGAGGTTAGCCGAGGCACCGCCGTATGCCGTGAAAAGAATTTGTGTAGTGGAAGTGATCGACTGATTGTTTTCGGAAGCCGTGGGATTGGAAAACCTGGCGAGAGGCAGAAGAGGATTCTTTAACTATAATCCTAAACATGGATATCTTGTGAAGATGGGTCAGCAACATGTGAGGAAATAGTCAGCAACTGAATACAAAATTAATACAAAGACGCGGTGGTGCCGCTGTTATTCAGAGCAGCCATTGCCGGAAAATGCGAGTGGCTTGCACAGCGCGGCCAGCGGAAACCCGTAAAGAGGGACAGTGGGAGAAAGGGGTTCATAGCATATTAGCATCGCATGTTATATTGTCTTTACGACACTTGACTTTTTATGAGCTTTTAAATTTAACCCCGAGATAAGAATAATTATGCATTGACCCAAAACTGAAAGAAAAAGAGTTTTCCTTAGCTTAACCGTTTGACTGTTTGACATGAGACTTTTAAATAAAATAGAACCCAGATTTGGAGATATACTTGCAGCTAAGCGATGCTCGTTACTAACTGAAATGCTCAGTTCAGAAACATTTCTTTACCAAAATACTTGCAACTCAATGCTATATGGTATCTACATCGTAACATCCGAGAACTAAGTGGGATCTCTCACTGTAGAATGGGATCATTAGATACTGATGAAGTTCCATTAACAACATCCAATGGACCGGGCGGGATGCCAAATATGGCAGAGAGTATTTGCCTCTGGCATTCATCACAGAGAAGAAGAAAAAAAGAAGTGACATTCTTCCGGGAGCCGATGCATAGCAGCAGTTGGAAGAGTGCTCACCACAAAATTAGTTACTGATGGGGGCACTGCAAGATCATCCATTCCTTGTTCAAGTTCAATCAGTGAGCTTATTTTTGCTGAACTGAATTAGACTGTATTAAAAATAAGTGTTTTGAAAATATTAACCATATGACTAAATCAAACTAAATTTCATCAGATCAAATTTCTTCTAAGCTAAAGTGAATTGAACCGCAGTATAGTTCAAATAAACTCAGAACAAAAGGTACATTTACCTACCATATGTGAATGAGACCTTGAACCCCAGTCAATTTGCATTCTGCAGGACCATAGAAGAAGTCGAGCCATTGGAAATAGCTTTTTCTGGGACATTTCTGCTGCAGTTGGGGATTTTCTAGTTCAGTAAATGCAAAGAATACAAACCGAAATGAACCTATACCAATTCATAAAATCTTTCAGTCAGTGGACATTGATAAACTCCGTACCATGGTGTATGCACACTTATCACAAGAAGAAGTAAAGCATGATGAAACTTGGCAGAACAAAAGATGTATTGAGCAGAATGAGAAGAAAATGTTATTAACTTGGCAGAAATATAAACGTGTTCAGAACAACACAAGTAGAGGCAATTTTATTACTTCGTCATTCAAAATTGTAGAAAAGACTTGTTGTTTAGTTAAGCAGTACTTGAAAACCTAATCCAACCTAATCCTGGAATAGCTTACACAAACTTTCAATGAAAGAACCAAGTAGCACCAAACTATTGTACCTTATTATGTTAAAGTGATCATTTTTTTTCAAGGACAAAACAATGAAGGGGACTCTTTGTACTTCATTATGTTAAAGTAATCTTTTTTTTCAAGGACAAAACAATGAAGAGCGCTCTGCATTTTGATTAAGCTGCATAGTACGTATCGAACCCAAAAAACAGAAGGAGCACAAGAAAATGCAAATGTCATGGGAGAATATACCGGGAAATTTTAGAGGCTCATGTTTTAACTGTAGAGTGGCAAAATAAACAAAAGAGCATGAACAAAAGAAAGTGGAAAATGGTTCAGACAAAATGTCAAAACACTTAGAGTGCAAGACAGAGTTAATGCAATTCAAGCTAAAAAAATAAGTACAAGTGCCTAGATTTTTCACTGACGAGTAACTGCATGACAACGGAATCGAGCAAACAAAAGTTTGTAATAATTAGGAAGAAGAAGAATCGTGGAAAACAAATAGAATAGAGCATACACAGGTATTAAACGGAATGATTACCTGAAGGTTAAGAACGACGAGAAATTGAGCATATAAGTTGAATGGTATTGATATGAGAGGAATGCCGAGAAAGAATGGTATTAGTAGGAGAGGAACGGTTGTACAGGGAGGAGCGTGAGAACCGGAAAATAAGCCACATATCTGAGTATCACTGAGAGGATGACACCTCACGGTGGTGTTGGTTAGAAAAATCAAGCTAGAGAAGGGGGAGATATGAAGCGGCAAGCGGTAATAGAGACGTAGTCGGTGAAAGAGCAGAAGAAGATGTGAGGAATTGGTAACCGGTAACCGCACTAAAACAGGTCGGCTAAAAACTTAGCAGACTTTTATTCTTTTAGAGATTAACACATAAACAATGAGTTCGTCTAAAAGACGGTATTTTCATAAATTATGGAAAGATCAGTGACTCAGGTGATGTAAGGCTAAAAATTTGCGGGCCTGGAACAATTAAAATCCGAGTCGAATTCGGGTTATGAGCTATTATGGTAAACTCCCGTGCCTATTTAAGGTAAAACCCCAGCTTTCTTTCATTTTCCCAAAACCTCGAATTTCATTGTTTTATGATTTAATATCTATGTTTCAACCTAAAATTATAACGTTTTATACTGAATTTTAGCAGATATTTAGAATTACATATTAGAGAAGAAAATTCGCAAAAAAATTAACTGAAAACACACATAAATAACATACTACTATAACTTATTTATTTTACTTACATATGTAATGTTTCCACTTAGAATTATAGATTAGAGATGAAAATTCGCAAAAAAATAGAGCAGGGTGCATTTTAACCCTATGTTTTGGTCAAAAGTGCAGAAATAACCTTGTAATATCTGAGTGTAAAAGTAATCCTGGATTTCGTTGACCAAAATGTCGACAGTCAAATTGACCAAAAATATATGAAATGACCATTATACTCCCCGCTAATTTTTTTATAAAAACACAGAAGAGACAAGCCGCCTCCTCTTCAAGCAGACGTCACCTTCCTCTTGAGTGCCCTAATGGAATTCGCATCGGCCGCCGATGGGTAGCGGTCGCCAAATCGGAGGCGCAGTGGTTGCCGAATCGGAGGCGCAACGGTCGCCGAATCAGAGATGCAGCGGTCGCTTCATCCGGAGTGCCCATGGGTAGCCATTGCCGAGTCCCTGCCCGCGGAGCCCACCTCTTCTTTCTCGGCTAAGCAAGTGAAAAAACGAGAACCGGGCGGTGAATTGTTTGAGTTGGCGCCGTCCGAGTAGGCGCAACAAAAGTTATGGTTCCAGGGTCAAAATTGGAGGAAAATAAAATCGACCCAGAATGCAGTTAGCAAAAGGGGCAAAGATTTCCCAACAGGGATTGCAGGGGTAATGGAGGTTGTTGTGGATTTGGGGAAGAAATGATATGGAAATGTAGAGGGGAAAAGTGAAGAAAAGGGTAAAATGGTGGCGTGGTGGTGAGGCTGCGGCGGTGCGGTGGTGGAAGATGAAGACGAAGTGGAACACTGAGGGATATTTTTATCATTAAATTTTTTGTTTTAAAAGTAGGGGTACTTTTGTATTCACATAAATGGTCAACGTTTGAATTCGTTCGGACAATATCGGAATAGTGTAATTTGGGTATAATTGCACTATTTTAGGGTTAGTTTTGCCCTTTCAAATTTTATATGGTTATATCTGCACTTTCAAATTTTAATAAGGCTATTTTTACAAAATAAAAAATAAAAAAATCACTCTCTTTGTCCCAACTCTATTTGCACAACAATCATTATCATGTTGTTCAAAAAACATGTTTGACCGTTATTTACCTACCTATAATAACAACAAATAAAAAATTAATTATTATAAACTACTTGTTACGACGAATTGAACAAACAATATCATCTACAATAATTATGTGTTTCATATGCCTATTCAAATATACGGTTAAACTTTGATAGGGAATAGTGTAAAAAATAAGAGTGCAAATAGAGTTGGAACGGAAGGAGTAACTGAAAACAGACATAATTACATACTCTATTATAACTTATATATTTTACTCTACTTATGTAATATTTTTAACTAAAAATCAAATGTTTCATTTCAATGATTGCAGAGTATAAACACGTGACTTCCTTTTATTTTAATTAAATTTTGTTTTTCTTATTGAAATACCGCTTTTCTTATGATTTTTCATAAACAATTAGAAAGAAAATTCCCAACAACAAAAATAGTTAAAAGAGCAAAACAAAAATGAAACGGATGAAATAAAATTTGAACCCATCAAAATGGCCGGACATGCAAATTTCATGGTTGGGCCAATTCTATCCAATCTTTCAACTAATGACTAAGGTATGTACTTTAATAAATAGAGAAAAATATTTGTCAGCCATCATTAATTAAATTTTAATTGAATCACTTGTATAATGATTTTCACCGTAATTTATGCATCAATTTATTGAGTCTGTCTCTTGAAAACGGTCTTTCCATAAGTCATGGAAAGACCAAGGTTTAAAGTGTAAATTAGAAGAAATTAAGATAAAATTTTTGGGTTGTATGAACCGGGTTATAACATTTATAACTGCTACATGTTGCATAATAAAACTTTAATATTGCAACAAAGACTTTTTACCTTTTATTCTAATTAAACTCCGTCTTTCCATAAGATTATGGAAAGACAGTCTTTCCCAAGACTTTCCCAATACTTTGCCCAATTTATTAGTGTTTAAACTATTTTGGGTAAATATTAAAAATATACGTGAACTAATCCAACTCCACCAAATGTACACGTAACACTATATCATTGGTTTCTGATAAAATTTATGTCAGAATGATCCTGACATATATTTTTCTCATTCACAATTTTTAATAATTAATTATTCCTTACCATAAATCACTAATGGTTGTACTAGATATCATAATCCATCCCCTAATTCGAGTATTGATTTAAAAAAAATTCATTTTAAGTCATCCCAAACTCAATTCTAATTCGTACTATTATCTTATTAATTTCATTTCAACTCAATTTTAATCTCATTTATCTCATCTCAATTCGCTCCATTTTAAAAAATAAAATTTTATTTTGTGCTCCATCTTTCAATCCAATATCTGATTCCATTTCTATTCCTCTATGATCCATCTCATTTCGATTCATCTAGTTATCTCATTTCAATTCATTTATAGTTCATTTCAAATTCAATTCTAACTCAAGCTATAATCCATCTCATATCATTCCATTTTAAAGGTGTTTGATACCTTTCGAATTCAATGTAATCCCTTCCCCTGTCTTAATTCACTATTCATTAATAAAGTTGATGCAATTTACATGGAAGACATTTATAAATATATAAATGTGAAAATTATAGTATGGTATATTGCTAGATACACTGTAACTTATATTTTTAGAATATCTAATTTTTATAATTTATATTAATACATAATCTAAGATATTAAAATTATAAAATCATCAATGAATATTGAATAGTGAAAAATAGAAGAGGTGAGACAGTTATAGGGACGGAGAGAGTACACATTTATATATTTTTATATGATAAATTAAGATTTTACCGTTACAATTAGCTTAGATTGAATATAATGAATGCAATTAATTTTTTTAAACATAATTTATCCATAAATCTATAATAATCAATTTGCAAATCCAAGTCAAAATATTTTTTTATTAGAAGATTAATTAACATAAATTATATATTACATCCAAATCGAGTAAAATTTTAGTCAAATAGCAGCTGAAAGTACATCAAATAATATTCATTTAAATCCATAGTATCCAATATTGACACACTCCATTTATATATTTTTAATTCAAAAGAATCAAATATTATATAAATGGATGAGGTCGAATAAATTAAATTATAATATAGTTTACTGTAATTTGTTGTAATAATACACTTGCATAATTTCAAAACATTATCAAATGCGAAATTATATTATTATCGATACACAATTAATTTAACGAATACATATATAAATATTTATCAATCAAATCATACATTACATGGTTCATATGAATCATATCATTTATTTCAGTTAGGATATTTATATAGATACTACTATTATCAACTAATTATCTAGATAAAAAACCACATTATTATTATTATTATTATTATTATTATTATTATTATTATTATTATTATTATTATTATTATTATTATTATTGAGGCATGTCCACCATTCAAACACTCTATTGCAGATTGCTGAAAAAGAATACCATGATTTAATCTTTGCAGATGCTGGAGACGAATACCACGATTTAATCTCTGTAACACGTCAACCCTTCAACAACCCCAACACCTTGGGGAGAAAATCAATTGAATGTCATCAGCATCCATGTCACTAATTTTCACGTGTCTTCCTCAGGTTCCCTTCAACAACACGGAGAAGCGAGAAAATCAATTGAATGTCATCAGCATCAATGTCGCTCATTTTCTCTTCTAAAATCTGTATTCTTGACGTTCACTATATTCTTAAGAAGAGTAGGAGACTAAAATAGTTGACGATCTTCAGGAGAAATCCTCTGAAACACTTAACTCTATATTCGGTTAATTTAACCCTATATTCTGTTGAGCATATTTCCATGGCGCAGATTCCCATGTCGGTTTAAGAATTTTGTTTTTAATTTTTTTATGATGACAGTGGTAAAAGGTGGAAGGGGTTTCATAGTTGTTGTGGTCGAATAGAATAAAAGCCAAAACAAGACATGAGCGAAGGTGATGTCGAGTGGTGTATAATCTTTTTATTTAGAATATTACTGTTTTAATCTACGCATTTTACTTTCAGTTATCTTAATAAATGTTTGATTCTTAAAACTATCTTTTATTAAGGATAAATACATTATTAAAAAATTAATATTTTAAAAATATATGCTATAGATATTCAAAGTTATAACACTACCAGCTAATTGATGATCTTAATTGGGATAGTTAGTTGTTAACGCTCCTCAATTATCAAAAATGAATTAATTTATATTATGTCGGTTGAACTAATAAAGAAAAATTATTATTTTTTATAAAATTCAGTTTCTTGGTCAGTGATAAGTTATATGGTATTTATATGAATATTTATTTAATTTAAAGTATTTAATTATACATTATATATTTTTGTGTTTGTATATATATTGTGCATATGAGTATTATGTTTATATTTTTATTATTATGTGTTTGTGTATTGGGTATATACCATATTTTAAATTTACTATTTCTATTATATATTTGAACGTTATAATACACCAATATAATTAATGAAATGTACGTATAAACTAATTAAAATATAAAATGTTGTGCAGATTGTACAACTTTGTTCTAGAATTTATAAAATATAAGATTTAAATTTAAAAATTACAGTAACTTAAAAATAGAGTAGTATCTCGATAAACTTATGGATAAATTACTTTTTCTAAATTTTTCTCTATAATAGGATGAAATTAAGAGTCCGTCCATTAAAAAGACGGTCTTTCATAAGTAATGGAAAAACCAACGTTTAGAGTGCAAATTAGAAGAAATGGAAATAAAATTTTGGAGTTGCATGAATCGGATTATAAACTTTATAACTACTACACGTTGCATAATAAATTTTTAATATTGCAACTAATACTTTTTACCTTTCATTATTCTAATTAAATCTCATTTTTGCATAATCCTATGGAAAGATGGTATTTTCCAAAATTTTGCCTGAAATTAAACTAAGTTTCATTAAATTAAATTTCACTAAAAAGTGAAATTGAAGTGAAGTGAAGTGTAAATAAACTCAAGAAAACAGAGTCTACTTAGTGCACAATATAAGAGTATGAGAAAGTTTCGAAAAAGGCGGCTTGTACATAAGTTTGGACAGTCCACTGTTATTTTCGTCTAGTTTACTCAATTATCAAAAATGATTTAATTTATATTACGTCCGTTGAACAAGAAAAGAACATGTCGCATGTTCATAAAGTTATTGACATATACCATCTGTGATGAGACCCCCCAAGAGTAAAATAAGGACAACAAGGGCCTTTTTTCCTTCAATTTATAATAATTGATTTAAGGTAATTGGACCTAGGTAGCAGACCAGAATGGTTACTCAGCAAACCGTTACGAGTTGTGATGGGTGAGGGTAACTAGGAATGGTTAGATATCAAATGTCAATTTTCTAAAATAAAAGAATCAAACTGTTGGCAGACTGCATGACCGCTGTGCATAGTTATCAGATAGCAGATCTATAAATACCATCACCGCAAGAGAATCAGATTCGGTATTTATTATTTTCCGTTTTAAATTGAAGTACAGTTTAATTAGTAGCACGTGATTTGGTAAATCAAGGTTGTTTTTGAAACTGGACTTCTATAAGTAGCCATCTTTTTTTCCATGCCTGTTCTGTAGAGTGGGAAGAACGCACAATACACACATTGGGCTGTGTTTTTAGCTTTAACGTTAAACTTCTGTTTTTGTTCTTTTTCCCACCCAATTCTCGCCGTCTCCGAACGTTTTCCGGCTGCATTTGGCGGCGGCACATTGGCGCTGGGATCGGTTTGCTGAGCTGGCATGTGATTTGGTTATCGGTATCTCCCTAAATTTCCTCCGTTGTTTTTCACTTGGAATTTGCTTCCTTTATTTCGTGTGATTTTGTTTTCCTGAATTAAATTGCCAATTTTAATTTGGGGAATTGCATTTACGAATTGATCACCTCAGAGATCCTCTGTGCTGATTGCATGCTGTGTTTTTTAAACCCCTACTTTAAATGGGAATTAAATCATCGAATTTCCTTGATCTCTGATTTTTTTTAAATTGATTTTTTTTATTCTCATTGCCTTTTGAGAGCGTTTTGGTTTGCTTTTCTGCTTTCTTTTCTATGGTGTGTAATTTTCCCCTCAGAAAAGGGGAGCCTTTTTAATGCACAAATTAGTTTTGAAATGTTTATCATGTGTTTCTTATGTGTTAGGAGATTGATTTGGTATGGAATTATTATTGGTTTAATTGACAGGCAGTGTTGTGAAGACTGTGAACTGAGTGGTAATTTTTCTGCAACAGGTTCACATCGTCGAAAGTTAAACCTTGATGGGCAGAATACATGTGTTTTAGTAGTACAAATAGCGTGGCCTTTGAAAAATTTCGCGGTTATCCGTTTCCAAGATGAATTTAGGGAATGGGTTTCCGATGCCCCGGGAGAGTGGATCCATTCACCCTTCGGATCATTGGATGATTCTTAGAAATGCAGAAAAGCCTGTCACAAGAAACATCATTGGAGGAGTCATCCCAAATGCAGATCCTCGTGTGCTGAGAAATGAAGGGGTCATTTACATTGGGGATCCTCGGACTCCCATGAATGAAGAAAGGCCAGTGATGCGAACATCAATCCCTGCGGCTGATGAAATGCAAAGGAGCATGGTGACTCACTATGGAATGCTCGGGTTGCAGGGTAGAATTTCAGCAGGAAGGCCAGTTGTGCAGGCTACTTACCCTATGCCTGATGAGGTGGATGGAGGGTCTTGGAGAGATTTGCTTATATTTGGGAGCGAAGTTTCACAAGCGACACCGACGGATGAGGCACTTCATGAATTTGACCATGATATCTCTGTCAATGGAGGTTATTATCAAAATTTGATGAAAGGTGTTCACGGACCAGGTAGCAGAACTGTTCCAGCCACTGACCATCTTTCTCTTGCCAGTTCATATCGTGCTACTGGAAATGAGTGCATGGAGTTTCAGTCTGTTAATTCAATTCTTCCAGAGCAGATGCAAGCCTGGAGTGCCAGCCAGGGGATCATCACTTCCAACTTTCTACCAAAGACACCAACTGGTTAGTGACCTTAAAATTTTTTTTTTTTTTTTTGTTTCAAGTTTATGATCTGCTCACGGCATTGTATGTACATCTCTGAAAATAAATCTGATTACAAACGTGTTTGAAATTTCTCTGCTTTGCTTGATCAAATACTTTGCTATAACATATCAGGACTAAGAAGTTCACACACTATTATTTTATTAAAATGTGTATTCAAATTGCACAAGTGTTCACCCATTCGTTTGTCTCTTGTTCTATATGTTTTAGAATGGAACTTTTATTATATTTAGACAGGGATAAGTATGATTGATGGGATTGTACTATCTGCAGATGGGACCCCTATCCAGCAGAAGGATGCATACAACCTAATTTCACCTCCGGGACCAGAATCTGTCATAGACTCGTGTGCAGCCAATCGCTTTGAGTTTGCACCAGAAACTCCTGACCAGGAAAAGCAGTTGATAAACCACCAACTTTCTGATTCACAGAGTTTCTCTGCGGAGGAAAGTCTACCTCCAAAAATAGATGAGGGGATCATTTGTACAAGCAGCCAAGGGGAGAACCCGTTGGATGTGCTTGTGGGCAATGCTGCAGAACTACCTGCTTCAAATTCAACCGCACTGAAGGAGCAGAATGAGGGAGATCGTGGAGGTATTGACCTGAACAAGACACCTGTACAAAGTGGTCCGAGAAGGAGAAAGCATAGGCCAAAGGTAGTAGTTGAAGGGAAGAAGAAAAAGGCCCCTAAGCCGCCAGTCGAAGGAAAGCCCAAAAGGGTCCCCAAAACAAAAAATCCAGATGAAAAAACACCAGGGAAAAGGAAATATGTTCGCAGGAAGGGAATTGAAACCTCAGTTTCCAAGTCTGAAAAGGAATCCTCTGGGGCTGAGACTTCTGCTCCAAATTCTGCCAGCAAATCGGTTCGTAGGGGGCTGAACTTTGAGCTGGAAGCTAGGATAGATGATGAGAGTGACAAAAGGATAGTTGCTGACCAACAGCACCCAAACCTAAGGCCTTTCGATTTAAACTTGGAGTCTCAAGACACTGAGTGGTTAAAGGAATTTGATAGTGTACCAGATATATCTGCAGCAATGCAACGACCCCAGATAGCATATGGTGCAGTTCAGCAAGGCAAAAGTGTCCTCAATCTCGATGGTGACAACCAAAAATTTTGTGAGACATTTTCACCTCCTTCCCATAGAGTGTCAACAGCCACGGTAAGGGACCACAATTTCAATGTCTTGGCTAGGACCCTGCAAACTGCAAGTATAGGTGACAAAAATGGCCAGTTTTGTTTAAATCAAGGCCATCAACCATTGAATGGAGAAGAAAAGGGCAAGGTGCCGGCTCAGGCTAATTTTAGCTTCTCAAGTATTGGTGTTGCTCAGCCGCTGTTGGTGCAAACCTCAGCTACAGTTTTGAAAGATGTTGCAGCAGGAAAAGAGAGAGAGGGACCTAAGAGAACGCACTGGCAAACTTCTAAGAGAGCAAATCACCATCCAGCTGACTTAATGCCCTCTCCAGTATTTCATCATGAAATACTGAGGACTGTTGAGCAGGATTGTGGTGACAGAACTGGAATTGCAGCTTTGGATAGTAACAAGAGGAAGAAGTTTGATAATATGTGTCATGGACTCGCATACAATATGCCTTCTTATGTTGCATCTGTTGATGACAGTTCAAGACCATTAGAAGTTAAACGCAGCAAAATAAGCCACAGTAGCAGCTCATCATCATGTACACACGGTAGGCTGCCAAATTTCAACCATGGAATGCAGAGCACTTTAAGTAACAATAACAGTGGCAGCAATGGGCTCCTTGCTGATCGTGGCACTTTCACCGCAACTCTTGGAAATAGCTATGAAGATCCTCAAAATTTGACATGGTTGCAGTATCATAGACTTGCGATGCTGAAAAATTAC
>JAULKM010048245.1:0-12859 GCA_032355605.1 Rubia tinctorum
CTTTGTTTGGTTAAATGGCTAGGCATTTGGTAGAATGCTTGTAGTTGTTATCAAATCTATGGTTCTTCGTGTATAATTCCATTGATGAAATATCTTTGTGTTCGTTGAACCTTTAAAGTGATTGTCAATGAGTTTTGTAAATGATCGTTGAACATCTTTGTGAATTACTATTAAGAAGAAATGAATGTTGATCTTCAAAATGGAAGTGATAGTATTCCCCATAGGTAATGAATGTGATAGGATGTGTGAATGGTTCTATGATCTATAAGTGGTTTGGAAGTGGGAATAAATTACCCCCAGGGCTTTGTCATTTGTAGTTTTTACCCATTTTTCTTAGTTTGTTTCATGATTAGCATAGTTACTTGACTTTGCTAGTTGTCTTGTCTTTAAATTCATAATTTAGGAAAAACCAACCCCCCCTCTTTACTTGCTTATATATATAATTGGGATCATGTGAGAACACCTATCTTAGGTGAGAACACCCACTTATGTGAGAACAAATCTCAATCATATAACCCTTCAATTTAATGGCTACGATTAATTTATATGTTGCTGAAATTACATATCCAAAAAGCTGAAATCGTAGGTCATTTTTACAGATTGTAAGGATCGAGTTGGGTCATTTTTCAAACAAAATACATTCAATAATCGCTCTCAACTAATTCTTCTTTCTTTTTCACCATCCGCCACCACATCATTCACTACCACCACCCTCACCTCTCCTCTTCCGATTTCTCCTCTTATCCTCTACAACCAGAATATGCGATTGGGTAGGAAATGGTCATCGAAGGGATTTTAAGGATATAATGTTTGGTTAACAAAGAAGAACATTTGAGAGGTTTATGGATCGACTTTGAATTCTGATGCTATTCCATGTATGGATTGATGCGAGAGGATCTTTCGTGATTCGTAAGAGTTATTTTTTTATTATTATTCCATTCATTTGTTTTTATACGGGGAGGGTTATTGAAATTTTCTCAATGTATTTGATTCCGTAGATATGCTTGGAGATATGTTTTGAGATATGCTTGGAGATTGTGGTCATAGGTATCATGATCCTTAGCATTTTTTGTATGAATTCAGATTTCATAAAATTTAAGGATGGTTTTGTTTTTCAATTTTTTGTAGTTTTTGCAAGAAGTGTTTGAGATCTGCTACTGATAAATGGTGGAAGAAATGCACAAAATGCAGGCTGCTCATAAAAAAGTCTTGTAAGTGTTTGATAAAATGCTAGTGAAAGATTTCTTGGCATAAATTGATGTTGAATGAGTGTTTACGTTGCTTGAAAAAAGGTCGTTCTTTTTAGTTTGTTCTGAAGTAATTGAGTTAGTAACCGAGATAACATGTAGACATGAGGTCTCGGCTATTCTTTGGGGGGTTGGAATTTAGGACTTGAATGAGAACATGGTAACTTTGGCCTACTATAGTTTATATAGTTTCGTCATTATATTACCATCTGTTGAGTCTTGTATCTTTGCAACCACAATTTATTCGGTTTACCTTTTGATTTTAGTCTATGATCTTCAACCTTTATATGATTTCAAGACCTTTCTCCATTTGGTTTTCGTGATGACTAAAGATGTTCAAGTGCATCTCTGTTTGGCATTAGTTTCTTGTAAATTAGTGCAACATGCATCCAAGGCCTGATTGGAGTTAGTTGTTCTTCATAATACTACATAACTATCTAATAGACGTACTCTTGATATCTTGGAATGTTAGTCAGCACCAATTCGAGAATGAAAGTAGAGCAGTATAATGAAGAAAGAAACCTATTAAGTTCATTGTTTTGAGCCAAATTCAGCATCTTTCAAAGTTCTAAGTTTTTAGATGGTTTACTAGTTGTATTTTTCTTGAACTTCTTCTGGACATACATCTCTATAACTTGAATGAATTTCACTTCTCGTTTTCATATCTTACAAGATGTGGTTTTGGTGTTTCATATTTTTCTTTCCATCTGTCTATCTTTCTTGAATGTAAGCTATCTATGAACCTTTTCAGGGCATTGAACAATAAATAAATCTTTCATAATCAGATTCAGAAAGACTTGCAATCTAGTCTTCCAAAGTTTCAAAGTCTAATTCTCATTCTAGTTATGTTCATTATCTCGACCCTTTTTACCATCCTCATTTGTAGTTTGTTTGATAAATTCTTTAATTTTTAGTAAGATCCAAATTCATAGGAACATATTGTGCCCAGTTTCACCAATTATAAGTCCTCTTTTTCACCCAACATCACCTCCACACTTTAATAGAAGGTTGTCTCTGTCACCTATATCTAGTCCCCGCTCAACGTCTAGCTCATCGACGCCTCTAACTGGGGGGTGCTGGTGCTATACCATTTTAACACCTTAATCAGTCTACTTACTTACAAGAAGGCTTTGGAAATATGCCTAAGTCCCCAAAAAGGGGCTACATGAATAGCCACTCGTATTAGGATCCGGATATGTTTAGGGCAATGTAGGCAGGCTTTCATACTTTCCGGGATATTGCGTGTAATGACAATGACACACTTACTAAATAGTTGGAAAAAATTATTTTGTAGAACTTCATGATGGAGAATCAATCTTGGCAGATCGGGTGTCTCAACAATTGCTTCAGAATCTTGTGAAGTTGAATCCATCTTTAGATCTTAATTCTCATCATTATCAATTGACAGGTCACGCAAATGGTTTATAATAGTTTCTTGATTTACTCCGATAAATGACATAATAATGATCTTTTCATACGACATTACCACAAGATAAGGTGAAAGCTTCAGAGGATATGGATCAATGAAAAATTCATTTTTGATTTGCTGACAACATATGCTGCTTCAACTTGTGCAAGCATATTTTGAAGCACCTATATAAGCTTAACTTGAAGCACCAACAAGCATAACTTGAAGTACATATAAGTTAAATTTGAAACACCTCTCCATGATAACTTGAAGCACCAACAAGCATATTTTGAAGCACCTACTTGTTAAACTTTAAACATAAGCATAACTTAAAGTACCTATAAGCTAAACTTGAAGCACCTCTTTGTTATAACTTGAAGCACCGACAAGAAAATTTTGAAGCACCTACATTCTTAACTTGAAGCAACTACATGTTAAACTTGAAACACCTCTCCACTATAACTTGAAGCACCAACAAGCATAACTTGAAGCACCGGCAAGCATCACTTGAAGCACCGACAAGCTTAACTTGAAGCACCGACAAGCTTAACTTGAAGCACCTACAATCTTAACTTGAATTCTGGAGCTACAAGTGTATGTCTCAAAAAATGTAATTATTCATAGAACCACAAAAATTGATTTTTCAAGATCATGCCCAACTATTTAAAATCTCCAAAAATTACAGCCTACTAACCCCTTCATATGCCACTATAAATAGAAACTCAGCCAGAAGCAATCCTGCAAATGCATTTGAGTGAACAACATGGATAACAATGCAATTTTTATAATGCCTCCACCGGGGTACGGTGATGTTTCGTGGCTGCAAGAACTCAGGTTGTCTAATTCTGGCTACTCTGGCACAATCTCGGAAGCATACTCATAGCTGAGTAACTATGCACATAGTCATTGTAGAACAATCGATTGCACAGAAAAATGTAGCCTATCCATAATCAGTGAAAAAGATGGCATTAGCTCTGATATCATATTAAAGTTGTAAACTTTGGAATTTGACCATGAAGAAGTAAGAAACGATGTTGGCCCTGAACACCCTTTTGAGCCTAGTCTCATCAATTTCCTCGAAAAAATTCCGTAAGATAGCCTTGTTCCTCCATCTCATATTAAGGGAAATTAAGAAAAACAAAACTCCAGTTTATAAGGTTAACATCATTATGAAATTCTAAAATGAGGTAAAAAGAGATATGAATTGAGATTGTATAAAAATGCAGGTATCTTTAGCAGTAGTACATGCTCCACAAAAGAAATCATCTGTGAAGATGTTACTATCAACCATCATCGGGCCTACGGCATAAAAACAAGACAATAGCATCCATTTCTCAGAACAAAATCATAATCCATTCATCAAAGACTCCCTATTAACAGACATTGGTTTGATCCAAAACAATATAACCTCATGACCACACTTGAAAACTTTACATATATGCTAGTTGTCATTCTACTAACAAGCAATGCGCAAAATCAGCTATACGAAACATGAGATAGATAGATTTAAATAAACAAAAACAATTTTTTCCATTCCACACATGCCATTTCCAAGGGGCATTTCAGCAAACATGAAACCGACATAAACAAACCTGCTTAGTAAAGGCTCAAAATTTTTCATCAACCAATGAAAATAGCCGTAAACCAAAAGGTGAGGCGTACATCTCAAAAGCTCAAATCTTGAAGAAACACTCTTCATCCCTTCAATGTGCTTTTATGTCAAAAGCTCAAATCTTAGTACTGCTCTGTCGTGCCTTCTAGAAAAAAGTTGTGCTCCACTGCCCGCCCGATCCCTGAATCACCTCCGATCAACGCTACTTTACCCTGGAAAATCAGAGAGACTATGGTTTAAATCAATCATTTTCAAATGGATATGTACATTGATGATACGACGTACATGAAGCTTATTTGAGAGGTTGTAGTCAGAGATTAAGGCAAAGCTTACCGGAGAGCAGAAATGTTCCATAAGGGGGGGGGGGAACTCCATGATCTCATACGGGCGTCTCCTGCGGGCAGTGTTAGGATAGGTTTTCTACCAAAATTGAGAATAGGATCCGGATTAATTGTTATGGCCCGATTTATAGTTTTATAATCTGAAATAGTGACCCGCGAGTTTCATTTCTCCAGCCATATACATGACGATAAATAACCATTGGATCAAATTATTCTATGGTTCAGATTTGTTCTCACATACAGAGGTGTTCTCACATAAAAATGTGTTCTCACCTGAACCCACTCCTTTATATATAGGCTTATCCACCCTTATATGCATGAACCCTTAGGAAATCACTCTTCTTCGTGGACGACCCCGATTTGCCATGATCTATTTAATAGTATTTAGTAAGCATTTAGTTCTTATAAATTGTAACTTTGAGAAGTACGGTGACGACCTCCCATGTACCTTCATCATGTGACATATCGAGGACATAGAAGTCCTCCGGGCACACTAATTTGCCAACTCTGACCGTAACATCCCTAACCAACCAACTAGGAATAGCTTGGGAATGATCAGCTAATTGGACTATCACTCTAGACTCCCTGACTTCCCCTAGATCAAGAGTTTTATAGAGTTTATAGGGAATGATATTGGTTGACGCTCCAAGATCGATCATGGCATCACTAACTTCTTTACCGCCTAAGTGGAAGGGAATTGAAAACATGGCGAGGTCGTCACAGTTCTTATAAGTATGCTTTTGTGAGCTAGAATGGCTAATCCCCCTATGCTTTTGTGAGCAAGAGCTAGAGTGGCTAATTCACAAATGTCAGCATCCACATCAAGTTTATCTTCACCTATTAATATCAAAATCGAAAATAAGGAAAAATCAAAAGAAAACATAAAAACAATTAAAGAGATGATATATTATTGTTACCTATATCAATATCGGCAAGGGGGGAAATTTGCAAGCATCTTAACGACTATCAATATGGAAATAAATCAAATGTTTTGATGCTTTGGATGCTAGCCTCTTTCTCTTCTCGGATTGGATGTTGTCAGGGTAACTCCAATCGCGTTCGCAGGAAGAAGAAGAAGCAGTCTGTGATATTAAATTAAAAATAAGAGATTGGTAGATGTGGGTAGTATGAACCATAATTTTTCCTCTAAATTTTAAGATTTTCCTCATCTCGAACATCAATAGTACGAGTTTGATTAAAAGGATATGCCACACCAAAAGATACTCGATACTCTAATTAGACATGCTTGAATTCATCTGAATTAGAAAATAGGGATTGGAAGCATGTGATTCTCTATTGTTTGAAATTTCTTCGTCTTCGTTGGATGTAACCCTAGTAATTCGGTTCCACATTCCCCCAACCAAACTTCTGCTATAAAAATTTGCAACAACTGAGTGTACCAAACAATGTAAGGATGTGTCACTCTTATTCCACATGCTCTCTAATACCTCCTGAATTAGATTAACAAACATAAGTATCTATGCAAATGTCTTACTTTTCAGGCTCAAAGACATAAGAACATCTCCAATGAAACATTTAATACGGTAAAATTTTCTTGTTCCATAACATTAAGCATCTCTCAAACCTAAATATAATCTCCAATGTAAAGGTCAAACAATAATTTAGTAGGGGTGTGAATATAAATTTGAGCGACATTGTCAATGCGAACTTCTATTTTCAGAGGGTCAAACCAAGACCCGCTCTTTGCCAAATCAACGCACATTCAGTCTTTTGTTCTTGATGTTAAAATCTTTGCATTGTAAAATTTGTTGTAATGTTGAATCAAAATAAATGGCAAATAAATTACACCCACCAACGAAAACTTCCATCACCACTATTATTTTCAAATACAAAACACAACATCCACAAATTATAAAACTCATTACGGAAAAATTCTAAACCACGGATGAGTAAAATTTATTAATAAAAAATTATGAAATATATGAAAGATTAAAGTTATCAAAATACTAATTACTTTAGGAAATTGATAATCCAATGAATACGATCTAAAAGTATAAATAAATATACTACATCCGTCCCAGTAAAATTGACATAAATTGACTTTGGGAGTCAAATTGAGCCAACTTAAACCATTTAATTATATTATTACATATGTAATAATACTATTATCATGCAATACATTGTTGAATTCATCGTAACATATGTTCTTAAATTATTATTTTTTCAGAATTTTCTTACACGAATAAATAAAAAATATTAGTAGTTAAAAATTGGTATAGTTGACTCTCCAAGTCAAATTATGCCAATTCTGCTGAGACGCAGGGAGCATTATATTTTGTGTTAATTAAAATTTTACGGTACTTTTATAGTTTAAAAACTATATTGAAGATAAAAAAATTTAAATGTAAATTATAGTGTTACAGAACTCGAATTACATCGTGACCTAGTATTAAAGGTATTATATTTTAACCATATTATATAATCATAAATTTAAGGTAAAGAAAAATAAAATTAGGCCTCTTAATTGCTAGAATTTGATCTAATGCAATTTTATAATATAATTTTCAAATATTATTTTAATAATATTAATTATCAAATGTCATTAAAATAATAATTGACGTCATATAGAGTTTGATTCAACTAGTTACCATTAGAGACCAAGATTTTACTACGCATCACTGTCAAAATAATTATATCTACATGACATTGAAACTAAATTCAAAGTTTCACACATGCATGGAAGTTATGTTTACGGGTGACCCTCCATCCATTAAAGATGCTCTTAAACTTGTCTTACTATATCATCGAAGCCCATGTATCATAAACAAGATGCAAATTTGGTGCATCTTTAACTCCAATCTCAATTCATTTTAAACTGGTTGAGCAAATTTCTAAAAATAATCTACCTTATCCTACTAAGTATAACTTAGAATCTTCTATTAATACTCACGAGCTTTAACGTTAAGTAGGTTTTTGAATGATTTAGATAAGAACTTAAAATCATCATCCATTACCATTTGCTCAAGTCCCTTATTCACTTCTCTCACACGCTAAACAATCTTATATTGACTTGAAAACCTTGTCTCAGTAAGTGATACAAATGGAAGCTTTGTGTACTTTTTGAAGATTTCCCTCATCATCTCATGTGTAGTCATAAACTTCTAAATATAGAACACAAATACTGCAGCTACCCAAGACTCAACACCTGGGAGAAGCTTTTGTCCTTTACAGCGATGGCGAAATCCAAGCTCTAGCTGAGCACTACTCCAACGCACTGATTGGGAAATACCTGAAAGGAAAACCAACAATGGAGCAACTACAAAACTCCTTCAAGACAGTGGGATTCATTCAACGGGAAGCATCCATTGGGGGCTCTAAACTACAAACACGTTTTGATTCAGTTTGAAAGAACCCGGGATTACCAGAGGTGTTGGCTAAAGGGTGTCTGGAACTTCAATGGCGCAATCATCGAAATCCTCAAGTGGACTCCAGACTTTTGCCCCAACACAGAGTCTTCAATTGTCCTGGTTTGGGTAAAAATTAGAAATCCTCCTATCTATTAATATAATACTTCTACAATCACTGATATTGGAGATGCTTTAGGTTCTTATATCAAAAAAGATGTTGCAACAGAGGTTTTAACTAGACCATCTGCTATAAAAATCTGTGTTGAAGTTGATTTGATGAATCCTATTAAACACACAATTAGGCTAGGTTCTTTAACTACCAACTGTATGAGGTAAGATAACATTGATTAATACATGTATATATTCTATTCCACAGCATATTTGGTTTGTACTAAAACCTACCTCTTACATAGTTAAAGATATTGAGAGGAAATTGCCTAACTTTTTTTGGGAGAGATTGATTAAAAACAAAAAAAAAACATTGGAAAAAATGGTCTGCATTATGTCATCCAACCTCCGAAATTGGAATAGGTTTTAGATCTCTGGACTCATAATTAAGGCTTGTAGCATGAAATTATGGTGGAAATTCCAGGTAACTAATACTCTTTGGGCCAAATTCATCTAGTCATTATATGATTCAAATAGGAAAAGTGCTAACTGGAAAAGGATTAAGGAATTTAATCAAGTTGCTGAAAGTTTTACCAGGGTAATACATGGCAAAGGGTTCTGTCCTTTCTGGTTTTCAAACTGGACTGACAGAGGCCCTATTATTGATCAAACTGGCACTCATGATTTCCTCTTTAATCTAATACTAACTGACTCTACTGTAGCTAACTTCATTGATAATAAACACATGATGCTACCTCATCTGTTACTATTTATCACACCTGATACTATTTATCACACCTGATACTGTTGTTTACTTACAGGGAGCTACCATTTACAGCCATAGAGATGACAGACTAATCTGGAAGCCAAGAGTAACATGAAATTTTGATTTCAAATCTTCATACAAAATTTCATCATATACAATGGGTAGTATCTCTTCCCTCTCAAAAATCTGGAATTTTAGAATCCCAAAGAAAATTTCTATCTTTATGTGGAAGCTTCTTAACTCTGTGCTGACTTTTGATGATGTTTTGAGATGGTCTGGCTTCTCACTTACTTCTAAATGTATAATTTGTGAATGCACTGACTCTTTGGATTATTATTTTAATTCATGCACCAATGTCATTCAGGTCTAGGAATAAATTATGCCTATAATCCACTTCATACCTGCTCACTTTGACACTATATGGGATAGACTCTCTTCAATTTGGCATGTTAATGTTTTTTCTCCAGTTCACAATCTTACTATCTATATCATCCCTTCTCTTGTATGTTGGTTTATGTGGATAGCTAGGAACAAATTCATTTATGAAGGAATTCCAGTTTCAGTTCCAAACATGGTCAAGGACATTAAACATGAGAACTTTTTTATATTCATGGCTAAACCTATTTATATGACTAAGCTATTTTATGTAGATTTAGCAATCTTTGGAACCATCCCACTGATGAAACCATCACCTAAACCTATTATTACAAGTGTTTTCTGGAATAAACCAACAAATACAGCTTTTAAAACTAATGTAGATGCATCATGGATCAATTCATGTGATACTGGTTTAGGCATTATAATTAGATCTATTACTAGTGAAATTATCATGAAAAAATCATGCCATTTAAATTGCAAACTTGCTTTGGAAGCTGAGATGTGTGCTATTAGGTTTGGAATAGAGGCTGCAGATGAATTACAGATCAACTCCTCTTTTGAATTTGATTATTCACAAGCTGTTATTATGATTGAGAATCCATTCTTGTCTAGATGGAAACTTTATAACCTGGCTGATAGTATAAACTTAATACTAAGGGATAAATCTTTGAAACATATTAACAGACATGCCAATAAAGTTGCTAATAAGATTGCTAAAAGTGCAAGATTGAATAAGTGGAATAAATCCTTCTATTTTCATCAAATTGATCAAGAAACTAAAGGATCTATTGCTTTGGATAAATTGGGTCTCCCTGAAATTTGGATTCAGGAATAATGATGAATGGATGCTACTCAATCTCTTTCTGTTTTCAATCTACTGGTCTTCAGAGTGAAATAAAGCTTACTGGTCTTCAGAGTGAAATAATCAAAGTGGTACTGAGGCTACTAATGCGGAAATTTTGGACACTAATGTTTTTCATATGCAGATGCTGGAAGGGGGAATGGTTTCTGCCTTCTCTTCTTTGCTGCTGCTTTTGTCATGGCCTTCTAGGACCTTATTATTTTTGTAATTATAATGATTACCTCCATAAATAAGCTTTGTTTGTGTTGGTAATCAATCACTATTCACTTAGTATAGTTTTCATTATTATAGCTTACTAAATAATCATTCATCTTTTCCAAGTCTGGCCTTCTATATGTCGACACAGGGGGTGGAGGCTTAATAGGAGGAACACTTGGAAAAGTCTCGAATACTTTCATTGTAATTACTCTTTTTTCCTTTTCAGCTTTAGGGTGCCTATAAATCCCCTACATCTCAAAAACAATTACTGTAGTTACAAACATTGTTTCCAGTGAGCTGATTTTTCATATGGCTCCAAAAGGCTTTTGAAAGCAGGGTTGACACAATCCACCACATAAGAAGTCCAATAAATTTAAGTATATTAAACTTCAACGAGAGAATCTATAGATACATATAAATTAACTTATTATGGTCTATAATTAGAGTATAATTGACTTTGAGCTAAATAAAAAAAATAAGAATCATAATAAGTACTTGAAGCTTTAAAATTAGATCCATTATCATTGACAATTTGGACAATGTTCTCTTCTCCAACCTCTTCAATAGCCTTCAGGAATAATTTTGAAATATAAGCTGCATCCTTGCACTCTCTAGATGCATCAATGTATACAATAGATGTGTCTGATGCAAGCATAATATTTCTTATAGGTCTACTAGTAACAACATCTGACCACCAATCAGAGTACAGAGTAAGCCCCTTCTTTATCCAACTATCCCTTGTAGATTGTAACAAGCCACCATTGCATGATTTTTCTTGCACAAGTAAGCTTGAACAGAATCAGTTATAATTCAGTGCAAAATATCCATAATCCATCATGATCATTATTGGCTAAATTCATGCAAAAACTTCTAAAATGAGGCTTCCCAATATAGTTGAAACAGATGGTACCAGAATTATAACATCCTAGCCCATTATTAATCATCCTATATTTCACTTTGAAAGCCCTTGCAATGGTAGAACCACCAAATTGATTACCTTTTCTTCTCTTGGGTTGCTTGAAATCAGATAATGCATGAAGGGAAATATAGAATTCCCTTTCTTGCACCACTTTAATTGCCAACGATGTCTTGAGCTCAACTTCATTCTTTTCACGCTTCATTTCATCATGAATATCGCATGTGGCATTTTCACAAACAGAAGTTCCCTTACCCCTTAGACTAAGTAGGTGAAACTTCAGTTTTGAGTATGAACTGGTCTTCTTCCTATCACAAAAATGCATCTCCAAATTTTCTTCCGGTTTCCACTAGTATTGTATTTAAGAATAGTAGCATACTTCCACAGTACATTTTTAAGTAAACTAGGCCGGTGGAGCCCATGTTCTCCTAAATCCATTCCATATTGTTTTTTTGTGAAATAAATTTAGAATTGAAAGAGAGTGATATTTATAGGCATTTTGTAAAATACAAAATCCTGAAAAACCCATACATAGAATAATTTGGATTGGTCTGTTGGGATTCTTGATTGATTTGGGAAGTAGAAAAGATTGCTATATTTAATAGGTTAAGGGTTAAGGTGGATAATAGTGTGTCGAGTTAACACGACACATAACACACGTCAAAATTTGGTCAAGTTGCATATCAATTGTCAAAATAATTGACTGGACACACTATTCTCCATTAAATTTTGACATGTGTCATGTGTCGTGTTGTGTGTTGTGTCGACTCGACATGCAATTTTCCATCTAAACCTTAAACCTCTTAAATCTAGCCATCTTTTTCACTTCCCAAATCAATCAAGGATCCCAAAAAAACAATCCTAGTTATTTCATATATAATTTTAAAAATTATTTATTTTACAAAATTTCTATAAATATCACTCTCTTTCATTTCTGATATCATTTCACAAAACTTTTTTCAACATAGAATGGATTTAGGAGAAGGTGGGTGTAATGGTGTGTCCGTTTATATAGTTATTTTAGGACCTTTTGTACTCATTTTGGTAGCCTTTTATGCTTTGGATACTCTATTTTACCTTGAAATTATATTACTAGAGTTAGGAGCAACTTTATCGCTTTTGTCACTTGTAATAAGGATTCCGTGAGACAAGGTAATTGTTGAAGATTTGAAGACCTTGAAAACTCCATTTTGAAGATCATGAAGACTTTTGAAGACCCGAAGAAAGGAAGAGGAGACAACAACATGAAGACCAAAGAGAATAAGTCACTTGAGGGCACAATAATCTTGCCGTCGCGAATCGCGATGTGTCGCGAGTCGCGACGGCCATCTGCCCAGACTTACTTTTTGGGATTTTTGTACTATAAATACTCTTCACTTTTCTCTTTCTGAAAAAACTTCTTCTTCCCGATTTCAGTAGCGAAAACCTAGTTTTTCTTCCATTTTTCTACCTTAGTTCCTTCTGGAATTCATGTTTGATTTCCTTTTGTTAATTAGTATGAACTCTAGTAGCTAAACATAATCTTGGGAGCAGTTGATTAGGCTTCCAAGCCCATGTCTGGAGATTTATTTATAATCCATTTAATGCTTTGCTATTGTGCATTTATTGTGTTGAAATGGGTTGTTGAATTCATTTATGATGTTGGAAGTTTGATT